>JAZBGX010000001.1:0-36684 GCA_037414775.1 Zonitis immaculata
GATAAATAGATAAATAAATAAAATGAATAAATAAATAAATAAATGTATATTATATAATATGTATTTTATAAATATATAGGTATAAAAAATAAACTTAATTTATATCCTACTGATGATGTTAAACCCCAAAATCAGCTTTATTGATTTAATATCATAAAAAGGAAAAGGCGCGGGGTTGTTTGATAGATATTTCTTGTTTATTTAACTTTAGTGTTTTTTTTTTATTGATTCGACATCAAACAAAAAATGGGAAATGAATGAAAATCCTACATTAATTTCAATAAAAATAACCTATGCAATATTATCAAAAATTAAAAACGGAAAAACAAATTCATTCATAACTTATATACAAGCTGTCTCAGTTAGATCGGCCATTAGAACATTTCCAAGTTCCAATAAGAATTTTGTCATGAAATTTTGGATACAAACCTTATGGAATATGCTCTTTCCAATTAAAATATTAACAAATATGTCACACTTCCGGTAGTACCGGACGTAGGGACTAACTTTGTTATTTTAAATAGAAACACCTATATTTTTATTTTTCAATTACTTCAATGTTAAAGTTCAATTCAACTTTATTAAGGTCTTTGCATACTTTAGTGAAGCAGTTTTTGATTAAAAAAATTTTTTGTGAAAACAGTTCTTCATATTAAATTTAATATCTTATTAACGCACTAAAGTGCAACTTTGAAATTTTTGTGACAAAAAGAGTAAATGATGAAAAAGAAATGTCAAAAATTATTACCGTTGTGCTTGTAATTAATGCTAAATATGAACCACACTAAAATGTCAAAAAGTAATTTTTCCAAATGGAATACCTTATTATTTTAGATTCGCCATTCGGTAGATATTTAAATTCTGCAAATAATGATATGAGGTATTATCATTACCCAAAATTAGTAGTTTTTCGTTTATTTGTATTTTCAATCTAATTTCAGAATGTTTAGTTTCAATTTTCAATACAATAAATTTAATACATAGTAGATTTTGCTTTTATGGCAGACCACAAAACAATTGGTTCATACACCCCACGTATTTCGTAAGGATCTGTCATAAAAGCAAAATCTACTATGTACTATATATTTGTATTCTAAAATTGAACTAAAAATGCAAATATTGAAGAGACTAATAATTTTGGGTAAAATATAACATTAGTTGCAGAATTCAAATGTCTACCGAATGGCGAATCTGAAAATGAGGTATTCCATTTAAGAAAAATGACTTTTTGACATTTTTGTGTTGTCTATATCAAATACAACCGCAACTGTCATAATTTTTGACATTTAGTTTCCATCCTCGGATAGCCCATTATTTAGTCTTTTTGTCAAATGAATTTCAAAGTTGCACTTTTGTGCGTTAGTGAGATATGTTAAATTTGATATAAAGCACTAATGTTACAAAAAATTTCAGAAATTTTTTTTTTAATCAAAAACCGTTTGAGTAAAGTATAACCTCGATTCCATTGGGCTTGTATCCAAAATTCCATGACAAAAAATTCTTATTAGAACTTGAAAAATTTCTAACGGACGGTCTAACTGAGACACTTTGTATATATTTATATATTTGAATACTAGTACTAACTCTAATTATACAGTGCGCGTTAGAAGTTTGGAGTAAAATTCGTAATTTCTTCACAGTGGTTTTTTGAATAAAACGCTGAAACAGGTGTTTTTAAGTTTTTTCCTGAACATCTTCTCAGTATAGTTCCAATTATTTTCCCATTCCATCCAGTGCTTGAGCTATGACGTCATTGATATTTCTCTTGAAGTGTAACATCCATTTTTTTTTTTTTGAAATCTAGTAGTAGATTTTTTTCTGATTATAACCATATGAAATTTGTTAGGTCTGATGGAATTTCGTTACCATCATGATTTTAATCAGAAAAATAGGTTTAGAATGAAACAAAATGACTTTAAGTAAGTTTTTCCATGTGCTTACTATGACGTAATAACTTACTTTATAGCCCTCATGTATTATATGGTTATAATCAGAAAAAAAATTACTTTTGATTTTTTTCTAAAAATATATATGTTGCTATTTAAAAAAATGTCAATGACGTCATAGCTCAAGAGCTGGTGTAGGAAAAAATTGATAAGATGCAGAGGAAAAAACTAAAATCGCCCTGTTTCAGCGTTTTATTCGAAAAACAACTTTGAAAAAAATATAAATTTTATTCCAACACTTTTGACGCACACTGTATAAGAAATATGATATTTGTTGAATAGATGTTTTTAACTGATGGACAAAATCGAAAGGGCCCCAAAATAACAAGTATACATATGTATATGTATTTATGTATATAATCAGTATTTTGTCTACAGGTTATAATAATAAATTAAATTGCAAAGTCATCATTGAATAGATTTCTGTTAAGATTATTGTGTAAATATACAGTACGTCCACTCTTATAATTTCCAAAAATAAATTAAAAAAAAAAAAACAGAAAGACATTAAACTATATGTAAACTAAACAATATAGTGTATGTGTTGACATTTTAATACGCCTCTGTTACCATTTTATTACTCTTACTAGATATTTACAATTGATCCATTTAAAATCTAAAAGAATTATAACACCTGGTCCTTATTTATTGGATTGTTAATAATATTGATGTTGAATATGATGAATGTATGTATTTATATTTGTTATACTTATACCTATACCTATATATATATAGGTATATATATTTTTAGGCGATATATATAGGACTTATACAGGCAGTAATAAAGTAGATTATAATAAATTACTTATAGGTATGTGAGTATGTATGTTTTTTTGTGAAATTAGAATGTGAAATATTACTGAGTATTTTATAAGCGTCGGGATTGCTGTGGTAATTATAGACTAAAATGTATATCACAACCTTATTGCTGTATTCAAACTTGCAAACTCATATTAAGACTTAGAATGTGATTATACGTACATATAGGTATATATACTATATAAATATAATTTCCGAAAATTTTCGACTTTTGATTGAATTAAATGTTTATTTTTTTCTTCTATGAATTATAATCAATGTCATTAATTTAATTAGGAATTTTATATGATTTATTTAATTTTCACTATATTGTTGTAATTTTTATTGATTAATTTATATATACAGTACAGTATGCATACCTAATGTATGAGAATTTGGTTGTGTCGGTTAGATGATTGGTTGGACTGGCTTTTTGATTTTTGTTAATTGTCACAGTCACAGTCTATCGGAGTTATACATATGATATATTTTCAACAATAACAGTTAGTACTCAGAAGCGGTGTTAAATTATAACCCACATCATTCTAGAAAAGCACTCAGATAAAGGTTGAGATATTAGTTAAAAATAAAAGCATTGCTCCGCTAAAAACAACATATGACAGCCAATCAGATTAGCTTATTAATTAACTTACCGACTTTATAGTTATTTTTTAAAAATTCTAAACTTATTTCGTTTATTAGGTATCCTCATAGATAGTATAGGTATATAAGCACCTACACCTACCAATCAGTGATATTAATATTAATTGTTCATTTTTTTGAAATAATATTATTGACTATAACAGATACTCACTAAATAATAAATAACATACTTATGTACAACATACGAGTATCAATACAATATATAAATAGATAAACTAACATATATTATATGAGTACATATATATAATAAATAAAAAGAATTGTATAGATAAGTATATGTGTAGAAATTTGTAAAATGTACAATGTACATATTTACATAGATAAATAGGTTTATTTGGCCAATTGGGCAAATTGGGCTTTAGAACGGGAAATGGGAGCGCATCTTTTTGATGTTATATATAGGTAGAAGTGACGGTGGCGGTATAGCGTTGGTTTCGGTGGTAGTTGTGTTGCTGCTGCCGCCGCCTATTTAAAGTATATTATTGAATTATTCAGATCTGCTGTACGATGGTGTGAAACGGCAAGTAAACGCGCAATAATGTAAACCTCACACCATATTACCTAACACCAATTGTGTACCACCCTGAGCGACGACGTTTTATTCGCCTCTTTGTTGTTGCGATGTTGATGGCATTTGTTGGTATTGGTGGTTGTATGTGTTTTGGTTGGTTGCCAGTTGTTAACAGTTGTCAAAATTGTTTCTTGTCTTTGATTTTCTACTGAAGAATTTTAAAGATTATCATAACTGTCATTTCAAATTATTATGGCAATTGGTAAGGGGAAAATATAGAATATGCGAGAATAAATTTTATTCTAAACTATTGGATATTTACATGTTGTGTTAAATAATTCAGTTAATTTTAGTTAATTTGCAATTCAAAATTATTTTGTTGGAAAAACCGAAACAAATTAAATAATTCAACCGTTACAATATTTCTCAAATATAAAATAAATAAATTATATTATTGTATATTGTATGTACAACATTTCAATCCGCAATAATCAATCATAATCCAAAATCAAATTAATTATAAATACCATCTATAATTATACCCTTAATTACCATTATATCCGTCAATAATAGATAATTCTACTATAGAATGTCAATTTGCAAATGATTTTTTTTTTAGTTTTGATAACTCAACAATTCTCAATCTCTGTCATCTCATTTGACAATGAGACTATGAGACAGAGATGTTTTACATTTTATACTTAGGTACCTACTATAACAAACTTACAATTAGATAACTACATGGTATACAAGATAAGCGATTAATATACCTACAATAAATAATATCATATGCTTATATTTTTTAACTCGAACTTTGTTTCAACCTCTTGTTATTTCGTATATTATTTTGCTAAAGGATTTACTTTGCTTATAGACAACATAAATAGGTTCAATTCCGCGGTTCTGGATATGTTCTTTCATAATTCTACAATTATAACACTTTTATTAAAAAAAACTTCGCAATGAATCTAATTAATAGGTCAATATATTGTAGATATGATATACATACTACATATAGGTACAAATACAAAGCGATTCACCAGAAGCTATCCTGGTCTTGTAACTTTGGCTCTAGTGGGTGCAGAAAACGGACTCGATGATCTAAAGTGTGACATTTAGAGAACATTTTGACGTTATAACGATTTCCCAAACTTTAGATGTTCGAGTGCATTTTTTTCCCCTCCACTAGAACTAGAGTTTCTACAAGACCAGGAAAGCCTCTGGCGGACCATTCTGTATATATGTTGTACAGCATTTTATTTGTTCTATAGGTGTATATATATATAGGTGTCTATAAATTTATTGATTTCTCAAATGCATTAAAATGCGGGACAATAAAAAAGTAACAAAACTATTTGATTCAGAAAGGGTATATATATATATATATATGCGAGAAAAAATATTATTATTTTGTATTTTTGCCAACATCATGTTTCTAACCCTCTTTTTATGTTTTTTTTTTCCATATTCTTGTCACTTATGTATGCAGGCGAATTCAGTACGTGTGTTCAGAATTTCACATAGAAAAAGAAAATAAGATCAAAAACAATTTTCATCAAATATGTATTATTTGACGACATATTTTAAAATGAAAATAAATATGTACATATTATATATTATTATATCTTTATAGTCAAAATATTGTTGGGAATTTTTCCATATCGTTATAGTTATATATTTCAAACAATAAAACTACATACTTACACATATGTATTTCCAATTTATTCCACGACAATATGGAAAAATGAATGAAATAAAAAAGAATTAAAAAAAAACACCCTCGATATTTATTCTCCATCATGTAGGTATATAGTAAAAATTTGCTAATAAATTGAGTTAAAGACCACAATTCAATCATTTTAATCATATTAATTCAGGAAATACGAGTACCTACATATATTTATGTAATGTACAGCAAATTCAATTAAATTATCTATATATACAAATTGTGGAATTTGTTATTATAAAATAATAGTAAGTATTTCTAAATTGTATTGAGTAGGTATATCTATGGACAAATAATTCTCCAATTGTTATGGATGCAATCAAGATTATAAGTAAGTGAAGAGTTTGATAGAATGTCGCAATATCGATGTATCGTCAAGGGAGTTTATGCGACTGCTTGAGCTCTCCCCCGATTATGTGGAAATGCTCGAACCATTGGAAGAGCCTGACAAAATATATATAAATATTCTTTATATTCTCCATTTTTTTTTGTATTTTTTTATCGCTCATCGTTTATAGGTACCTATATATGTATTTACAGTTATCCGAATTTCTTTGGTTTACGTCAAAGTGACACAATTTATTCAACAATGCAAAATTGTTGAATTATATAGTTGAAATAGCAAAATATAGCTATTGAAAATGTTTTTAAGTGTTTCTTTTTCTAGTATTTCTTTTTTTCTCTTGTTGAGGACGATTTACGGGCACTTTAGTGTAGAGCTTTATGGAATAACGTCAGTATCCTGAATACATTTCCGGGACAATAATGTAAAATCAAATTGCTCTCAATAACAATTATCTATTATATTAAAATAATAATAATGTCAAAGACTTAAGTATATATACCTATAGACTATATAAAGACATATTACACAAAAAAAAAACTATTGATCCATTATTCATAATTTTCATCATTAAATTCATTATTATAAAGCACGTGCCTAAAATCATATGACTTGAAAAAATTTCGTCATTCACACTTAGTACCTATTTACAACATATCAAAATATAATTATATAAAATATAATTAATCGAATTTCTAATGGTTATAATAAAGATGTAATTGATTTAATTGAATTTGCAAATTGCAAATTTACTTTTATTCTTTAATTAAATTATTATTACATTGTGTGAATTGGAGATTATTTTTGATTCGCTATATATAGTTAAATCGAAATGACCCAGTTATTAAATGAAATAAAGGTCGAATTCATCATTTAGGTTCCTGTAGTTTTTGTTGTGTCAGTTTCATTAATTATTTCTTTATATTTCTCCTAAAGTAAAAGAAAAATTCGTAAATAAAAAAATTAATAAATAAATTGAATAATGGAAACGAAAACAAAATTCTGTTCATGTCGTTTAGCAGCACATCATGAATCCGGTCGCATAAGGTATCAATCGACTCAATTTTAATTTATAAATTAGTTAATTCATTATTAAGAAGAAAATAAAACTATATAATAAATATTTATGTATGAGATGAGAGAGAAATCAATTGTAACGCAAATAATTTGAACTGATATGGTTACATCAATTTATTTTAGATGGTGTGTTGGACGTGAGAGGGAATGGCAAACGAAATTGAAGCGTCTCGCATTTGTCCCCATAATATTATTAACAGTTGTTATATTTGTTGTTTTTTTTACAAAATATGTAACAGCAACAACAATGGTAACAGTTGATGATAATAATACACAAAATTTTATATGTAAGTATAATTACTTTTCATATACACATGGCTACATTTTTTTTTTTTTGTAATAAATTAGCTTTGAAAAAATACGACGAAATTGAGATACTTGGTGATGAGGATAAACGAGATGTACTTAAAGATACAAAAACATCATATATAAGCGATTTTGTTGTGAATAATACAGAAAATTATAATAATAAACGAAAACGTGAAATTATACAAAATGTAAATTATTGTATTACAGAAAATATACAGCGTGTCATCTTATTTCGGATGAATTATATATTATATGATATACCTATAATATTATATACACAGCTGTATATTTTGTAAATAGAAAACAATTAGTAATTAAAATATAATTTTTAGTTTAGCGATTATGATGAAAATATTCAAAATAAATCGTATGAATATTCAATTAATTACAATAAAACATCATTAGATTGGCAGGTATGTATCAATAATAAATATTTATTTATAAAATAAGCAAAAATAAATTCAGATGTTATCAGATAAAAAACAATCAACAAATATTACAAAAAATAATGGGGATACATTCAATGAAATATTATTTTGGAAGAATAAACTCGATTATCATCAAATAAGAATTTTACAAGGTAATTAATATTTATATAAAAATTGTTATAACTCTATGTATTTATTATTTATTTACAAAAAAAAAAAAAAAACAGCTGAAACAATGCAAAAATATATGAATGGATCGGTGGATCCTTGTGAGGATTTTTACGAATTTGCTTGCGGTAATTGGGATAAATACCATAAAATACCAGCTGATCGAACATCATACGATACATTTGAAATGTTACGCGAAAATCTCGATCAAGTTTTGAGGGATATATTAACGGAAACAACAGAACAAGTAATAATTATTAAATATACTTTTACCTATATACAGGGTAGATCGCCTCAGGCTTTTCTGGTCTGTAATTCTGACCCTAAGTGGAGGAAATAAAAAACTTAAGGAACCCAAATGTGAAATCTAACGATTATTTTGGCGTCAAAACATTTTCTTTAGTTTTTAAGTAATTGTGGAAAATCAATATTATTTATGACATTAATTTTCTATAATTATTTATCTTATACTTTATAATATTTGTCACATTTCCCGAAAATTTAGAGAAACTGTTCTAACGTCAAAACGTTCTCTAGATATCACGACACTTTAGATCAGCTAACAATAAGACCAGGAAAGCTTGAGGCGGTCCACCTGTATAATGATATACTGTTAATTTGTTATCATTTATAATTTATAATTGAAAAAACGTTTATAATAATTTGTTTACAATTTACAATAGGAAAATTCAATCACAGCAAATTTAACTAATCAACAACTCAATAATATCGATGCTATTATTAAGACCAAATTTTTTTATAAATCCTGCATAAATGAAGGTATTTTTATTATTCTATTTTATTGTCAAGATCGAGATTGTTCGATATTTGATGATGATTTTTAATTATTGCCGTTGTTTTTTTTTTTGTTTTATATCGCTAAAAAATATACTTAAATGTGCAGAAAAATTGAGAGAACTTGGTGAGCAGCCATTATTGGAATTATTGGATGATTTAGGTGGTTGGCCTATAATTGATCAACAATGGAATGAAACTGAATTCGTTTTAGAAACATTAATGGGCCATTTGAAATTATATAATAATGACATATTGATAACAGAATGGATAGGTCCTGATATAATTAATTCAAAATATTATATAATTCAAATTGATCAAACAACACTAGGTTTACCAGGACGTGCTTATTATCTTGATATCGGATATACAAAATATTTAGAAGCTTATAAAGAATTTATTATAAATGTTGCTACAATATTAGGATCATCATATCGAGATGCCGAAAGAGATACAATTGATTTGATCGAATTCGAAACGCAATTAGCTCAAGTGAATTAAATAATTTTCTATTTATTCTATTTTATTTATCTATTCATTTTTAATTATTTTCAATAAAAACAAAACAATATGTTCCGGTTTGAATTTGAATCATACAACCCTTATCATAATAATAATTGCTTCGAATCTAAGCCGGAACAATGATATTTATTCAATAACAATTACAATAATAATCAAAATTATTTTATTATTACCTATAGATAATGATTCCTAATGAAAATCGACGAAATATTACCGATTTGTATTTTCGTACAACAATTGAAAATTTAATCAATTACATTCCACAATTCAATTGGCTCAAATATTTTAATATCGTTATTGGTAGAGATATCGATTTACAAGAAGAAATTGCCTGCTATTGTATGGATTATTTATATAAACTTGTCAATGTTTTACAACAAACACCATCTAGGTACAGTGCAATTTCTCTATAATCACTTTATATACTAATAAACTATGATATTTCTAATTGATTATTTGTTTTATTAGAACAATTGCTAATTATTTATTATGGAGATTTATCAAACATCGAACCAACAATTTAGATGACCGATTCTTGATAGCAAAACAGCAGTATTTATGTTATTATTAAAAAAAAATTAAACAATTAGATATCTGACTTATTTTTAGATTTTATCGAATTTTATTTGGACGACAACAGTTACCACCACGATGGCAATTTTGTGTATCGCAGGTCAATTCAAATATGGGTATGACTGTTGGTAGTTTATTTATAAGAAAATATTTCGATGAGAATAGCAAAAATGATGTACTTATACATTTATACACTTATCTACCTATATCTAGCGATTGTATCATATTTTGTTTTTTTTACTGATCAATCAATTTTCAGACTTTGGATATGACACAACAATTACAGGAGGCTTTTCGTTTAATTTTAAATGAAAACAAATGGCTGGGTGATGATACAAAAAATTACGCACGCAAAAAAATCGATAAAATGGATTTAAAGATTGGTTATCCTGATTTTTTATTGGACGACAATGACTTGAAATCACGTTACTATGATGTTGAAATTCATCCAGATAATTTCTTTCAAAATACACTAAATATATTGCGATATTTAACAAAACTTGAACAAGAGAAACTTGGTAAAGAAGTAGATAAAACAACATGGGGCACAGCACCGGCTGTTGTAAATGCCTATTACAGTCGTAATAAAAATCAAATAAGTACGAATATTTACTCAATTCGTTCATTTCTTCAAATAATAGTAATTGTAATTATTTTATAGTATTTCCAGCTGGTATACTTCAACCACCCTTTTATCATCGACATTTTCCTAAATCATTAAATTTCGGTGGTATTGGTGTTGTGATCGGACATGAAATAACTCATGGTTTTGATAATAAAGGACGTCTATTTGATCAACACGGTAATTTACAGCAATGGTGGAGAAAAGATTCGATTCATAAATTTCATCAACGTGCCAAATGCATGATTGGTAAAACTTTTCAAATTTCTATCATCACCAATTTATCTGAAATTTTAAATCAATTACAGATCAATATAATTCTTATAAAATTCCCGATGTTGACACAAATATGGATGGTCATATAACACAAGGCGAAAATATTGCCGACAATGGAGGATTGAAACAAGCATTCAGAGTAATTTTGCTTGTAGTTTTCCTTATTTATATTTCATTTAATCCATTATTTTAGGCTTACAAAATATGGTTAAGCAATAATCCAGATGCTGATGAAACCCTACCAGGTCTAAATTTTACGGCACAACAATTGTTTTTCTTAAATTTCGCTCAAGTTTGGTGTGGAAAACAACGTATAGATACGCTAAGGAGTCGTTTAAAAGTTTCAGTACATTCTCCTGGGATGTTTAGGTATTTCAACAATTATTTCTACATAATTATCTATATTAAATATATGTATTATTTTCAGAGTTATAGGTACATTGAGTAATTCTGAAGATTTTTCAAAAATTTTCAACTGTCCAACAAATAGTCTGATGAATCCATCCAAAAAATGTAGTCTTTGGTAGTTGACTTTTATAAATCAATTAATTTTTTTTATAATAAAAACTAAATTAATAATTTTTATTTACCAATACAAAAATCTTTAAATATTATGTCTAAAATTTGTTCATTTGTTACGATACCAACAAGTAATCCTAAATATTTCAATGCATTCCGTAAATATTCAGTTGATAATGCTAAATCAATATTCGAATTATTCTCAACAAAATTTAAATAATTTTCAATCGATTTTAAGCAATTTGTTAAACATTGGCGATGTCTAGTCTGATTCATACATGGATGTTCTTCGGATGGTTCACCACATCTATAACAAAACACAAACGAAAAAAAAAAATTGGTAAAGAATTATAAAAACAATCAAATCAATTTACAAAGATTGCAGTTCGTTGCCAATAATACTGATCAGATCATCAATGCCTTGCTCATTTTGACAAGAAATATAAGCAATATTTTTATAATCAATTGACCTCGTGAATTTTTCCACCAAATCGATTTTATTAAATACAACAATGCAGTTTTTCATGAAAATTTCACCTAAATCGTTACAATCTTCTCTAATTAAATCTTTCAAGTTAATTTCGTTCAAATAATACTTAATATAATCGATTATGTTATTTTCTTGATTCAATAAATACCATTTATAATATTTTTCATAATCTATTAAGATTATAATTAAATTAGCAATTTTATAATAATTTATTGTACGTTTTATTCCTTCCATTTCAATAATATCATCAGTATTTGACCGTAAGCCTGCACTATCTGTTAATATCATTGGATAACCATTTATATTTAATGTAACATCAATTACATCTCTGGTCGTGCCAGGTAATGGTGTTACAATAGCTACTGGCCGTTTACATAATACATTCAATAGACTACTTTTACCAACATTCGGTTCACCAATAATTATTGTTTTAACACCGTTTCGTAATAATTCCCCTTTATAACCATCATCTAAATGTTGTTGTATGGATTTTGATAATTTTTTTAAATCTTTTGTTATATTTTCAATGATATCAAATTCGATATGTTCGGTTTCATCAAAATCGATATGAGCTTCTATATGTGCTAAAGATCGTAATAAAATTTCACGCCATTTGTTATATAAACCTCCTAGTTTACCTTGGATTTGTAAGAACGCCTAAAATCATAATTAAAATTTGATTTATATTTTCTATAATTTATGTTATAAAAACATACTTGTTTTCGTTGAGCTTCGGTTTCAGCTTGCAATAAATCACCTAAACCTTCAACTTGAATTAAATTCAATTTACCATTATCGAAAGCACGTCGTGTAAATTCACCAGGTTTAGCTAAACGCAAATTTTGTAACGTTGCTAATGCATTCAATACTGAATTAATAACAGCAATACTACCATGTACTTGTAACTCGCAACAATCTTCACCAGTAAAACTATTCGGTCCTAAATTTTCTTCATTATTACTACCAGAAAAACAAATATCAATAAGTTTTTATTACCGGGAAACCATAATAATAAACCTTTATCAATTATCTCATTTGTTATTGGATGTTTTATTGATTTTAAATATGCTGTACGTGGCTTTGGTAAATCGGTTAGATTTGTTAAATTTTTAATAACATCACTAGTTTTAGAACCAGATACACGAATCACAGCTACCCCACAACGTCCATAACCTTAAAAAAAAATTCAATTGAAAAACAAAAATCAAGTTACAATAAAATTGATCAATTAACCTGAAGATAATGCAAATATGGTACTCAAATTATGTGTTTTACGATTAATTCGTAATATTAACGAGCTTATTTTGAGGAATTTCATATTTAATAACCGATTTCAGACTTTCATAATTGAAAAAAGTGAGGTTATATGAGACAAAAAACGGTAGCTATGCGGTAGCCATGGATAAATTGAATCATAGCGCCATCTTTCGATATCGGAAGCAGAGAACATAGACATAATGTCTATGATAATGGTCTCTCTTCTCTGATCGGAAGGCTGATTTTTCCTTTTCGGGAACATTAAGCTCTTTTAATATAATGCGCATGATCTTTATTGTCATCTTTGTTTCTCATATTGTGTGCCGATTTCTTGTTCCATTTGATTAGATATAGATGAATGACTGTGAAGTGTAGCGCCCTCTTCTGTATTTTGTAAAATTGTCAATAGACGGAGTTGATGTGTAAATAGGGTATTATAGTAATAATTATTATTATTATTATTATCAACATCATCATCAAAAAATAATAATAATAGAAATAAAAATATAATAATTTGTGTAATTTTATAGTTTATGTTTATATTATACATTAAATTTTATTAATTTTAATGGTAAGTTGTTTAATTTATATTCGATTTAAATATAACTTACTATCTATCTAGAATAAAATTGATAACTGTCAAATGCCGCTATTACTTGAGGGGGAGGGTCATAGTTGACCTTTTACAAAAAAAGATTTCCTCCTAGTCGAATTAAAATAAATGACTGTATTAAAATTATATTGATATATTGGATTTTATTTACAGTTTTGAAGAAATCTGGAGTTATAGATTAAATTGAAGCCAACATGCCGGCAGTTCGAGGAGATGGCATGCGTGGCTTGGCCGTATTTATTTCAGATATAAGAAATTGTAAGAATTTTTTTAATATCTTCATTATTATATATATTATTTATTATTATTGTTATTTTAAACAATAATTAATAATTGCTTATTCAAGGTAAAAGTAAAGAAGCTGAAATTAAACGTATCAATAAAGAATTGGCAAATATTAGAAGTAAATTTAAAGGTGATAAAACATTAGATGGTTATCAAAAGAAGAAATATGTTTGCAAATTACTTTTTATATTTTTACTTGGTCACGACATTGATTTTGGACATATGGAAGCGGTTAATCTTCTATCATCGAATAAATATTCTGAAAAACAGATAGTGAGTACGAATTTAATTATTAAAAAAAAAAAAAAACAAGTTCCTCCAACATATTTCATCTAAAATAATAATTGCGATTAATTTCAAGGTTGTTGTTGTTATTGTGAAGATGACTTTTTTGTAATCAAATTTGATAATATTTTATTTAAAATTGAAAAATATTTCTTCTGTTATATTTTCTAGGGATATTTATTCATATCAGTACTAGTCAACACAAATAGTGAACTAATTAAATTAATTATACAAAGCATTAAAAATGATTTGGCATCCAGAAATCCAATCCATGTTAATTTGGCTTTACAATGTATTGCAAATATTGGTAGTAGAGAAATGGCTGAAGCTTTTGGTAATGAAATACCAAAATTACTTGTTTCTGGGTAATATAGTTGTATTAGAATTGATCGAATTTTAAATAAATATGTATATATATTATCAGTGATACAATGGATGTTGTTAAACAAAGTGCAGCTCTTTGTCTTTTACGATTATTCCGAACATCTCAAGAGATAATACCGGGTGGTGAATGGACATCTAGAATAATACATCTTTTAAATGATCAACATATGGGAGTTGTTACAGCTGCTACCAGTCTTATTGATGCATTAGTTAAGAAAAATCCCGAAGAATATAAGGGCTGCGTATCCCTTGCTGTATCTCGATTGAGCAGGGTAAGTAATATTGAATACTTTTTTACTTTTTAAGAATGTCAATTGGTAAGTTTTACAATTTTGATTATATATAGATTGTAACAGCGAGTTATACAGACTTACAAGATTACACATATTATTTTGTACCCGCTCCATGGTTATCAGTGAAATTATTACGTCTCTTACAAAATTACACACCGCCAGGTATATTTACTATTTAATTGATAATTATATTTGTATTATATTTATAAATTATATTTAGCTGAAGATCCTGGTGTTCGGGGACGTTTAAATGAATGTTTAGAGACAATATTAAATAAAGCACAAGAACCACCGAAATCTAAAAAAGTCCAACACTCAAATGCCAAAAATGCTGTATTATTCGAAGCCATCAGTCTTATCATACATAACGATAGGTTTTTATTAAAATTTATTTAAATTATATAAATATATATTATATATTCATAATAAAATATTGGTTATAGTGAAGCAAATTTATTGGTACGCGCATGTAATCAATTAGGACAATTTTTAAGTAATAGAGAAACAAATTTACGTTATCTAGCATTGGAATCAATGTGTCATCTAGCAACGTCAGAATTTTCACATGAAGCAGTTAAAAAACATCAAGAGGTTGTTATATTATCAATGAAAATGGAAAAGGATGTATCTGTTAGACAACAAGCTGTTGATTTATTATATGCTATGTGTGATAAAAGTAATGCTGAAGAAATTGTACAAGAAATGTTGAATTATTTAGAAACAGCTGATTATTCGATTAGAGAAGAAATGGTGTTGAAAGTTGCTATACTTGCTGAAAAATATGCAACCGATTATACATGGTTTGTTTATTTAATTATTTTAAAAAAATTAATGTTAAATTTATTGAATGGAAATTCATATATTGTTAGGTATGTCGATGTTATTTTGAATTTAATTAGAATAGCAGGTGATTATGTATCGGAAGAAGTTTGGTATCGAGTTATTCAAATTGTTATCAATAGAGAGGAAGTACAAGGTTATGCAGCTAAAACAGTGTTTGAAGTAAGATTAATGTGATGTATGTATGTTGTTTATATAAAAAATTAATATCTTCAATCATCTATTAGGCATTACAAGCTCCAGCGTGTCATGAAAATATGGTTAAAGTTGGTGGTTATATATTGGGTGAATTTGGTAATTTGATAGCTGGTGATCAACGTTCATCACCATCTGTACAATTTCAATTATTACATTCGAAATATCATTTATGTTCACCAATGACACGTGCATTATTATTATCGACATACATAAAATTTATAAATTTATTTCCAGAAATACGTACACAGGTACAAGAAGTATTTAAACAGCATAGTAATTTACGCTCAGCCGATGCTGAATTACAACAACGCGCATCTGAATATTTACAATTAAGTATAATTGCTAGTTCGGATGTATTAGCAACTGTATTAGAGGAAATGCCAGCATTTCCAGAACGTGAAAGTTCAATATTAGCTGTATTAAAGAAAAAGAAACCAGGACGTGTACCAGAAAATGATATTAAAGAGAATAAAAGTCCAACAATTGTTGCAAATCATAATAATGATGTTAATAATACAAATAATACAACATCTGGTGATTTATTAGGTTTATCAACACCGCCAACATCACAACCAAATTCTGGTAATACTGGTGTACTGTTAGATGTTCTTGGTGATATTTATAGTGGTAAAACAGCTAATAATACAGTTAATAATAATCAAACAGCTAATATGTATAATCCAAAGAAATTTGTATGTAAAAATAATGGTGTACTATTTGAAAATGATTTAATACAAATTGGTGTTAAAAGTGAATTTCGTCAAAATTTAGGGCGTCTTGGTCTATTTTATGGTAATAAAACAAATGTACCATTACAAAATTTTGTACCAACATTATTATGGCCCGATGATCAATCGACAAAATTAAGTATACAAATGAAACCTGTTGAACCGATATTAGAAGCTGGTGCACAAATACAACAAATGATAAATGCTGAATGTATTGATGATTACACAGATACACCGAGTATAATTGTCAGTTTTCTCTATTCTAATGTACCACAAAAAATATCGATCAAACTTCCATTAACAATTAATAAATTCTTTGAACCAACTGAAATGAATGGTGAATCATTCTTTGCTAGATGGAAAAATCTTGGAAGGTATTATTCAATATAATATAATTCAATTAGTTCATTATTATTTCTCTTTTTTCTATTCCATGTTAAGCACTAATCAACAGAGATCTCAAAAAATATTCAAAGCATCCTCACCTATTGATTTACAAGCAACTAGAACTAAAATCATGGGTTTTGGTATGCAACTTTTAGATGGTATTGATCCAAATCCTGATAATTTCGTATGTGCTGGAATAATTCACATGCGTTCACAACAAGTTGGTTGTTTATTACGTTTGGAACCAAACAAAAATGCTCAGGTAATAATTATAAATAATCATTTTTTCTTTTAATATTGATTATTTGTTTGTGTTTTTTTTTTATAGATGTATAGATTAACAGTACGTTCCAGTAAAGAAAGTGTCTCTGTTGAAATTTGTGATCTGTTATCAGATCAATTTTAAAAAGAAAAAAACAAAAAATTTAGATATGTTTAAGAGTGCATTCCATTTCTATAGATTTATTAGGTAAAAAATTGAAATAATTGCACATAAATTGCCCAACGATAAGATAACAAGATGCGCTCTTTTGTTTTTCATTTTGAGATTTGCTTAAGTAAGGAAAAAAATAGAATTGAGAAAATTATTATTATTATCATTATTATTAATATTATTATTATAATTATTATTATTATTATATTTGAGACAATATGTATATGTGTGATGTTGCTATGATACAAACAGAAAATCGCATGAAAAAAATTTCCTTCATATTTAATCAGAAAAGACAATTGTTGACACAATTTTTATTTTTAAGCCATATAAATTTTTTTGTTTTGACTACAGTTACCAAATATTATAATAATTATTTTTTTTTGTCTTTGTTTTATTGAAATGGTTCCATATGTCATATAATTATAATTATTGGACATTTCAATTGAAAAAAAGATCTGCTATACTCGAAAAATTTATTATGTTAAACTTTATTAAATAAATGAGAAAAAAAAAATTAAAATAAATACACCTAAGATTTAGTAGAACTATCTTGAGTGTAATTATTGGATAAGCAAAAGAATAGTCTATAATTAATTGTTTATAATATTGCTTAAGCCAATTTAAAGTACCGATATAATAATATATAAAATTTATTCAGTTTCTTTGAGTTATCTATGGTGGTTTTAATAAATATTATATGATAATTAACTATCGATCAAATTAAATTTTGTCGTATGATATTAAATAAAAATAATTGTTACATTATTGCTTGAAATGGAAGATACAGTTTTTTTTTCTTTCTATTGTTTATTTTCAACTAATTATTTACAATTATATATTATGTTATTTACTTGTATATGTTAAATTGTATAAAAAACATTTAAATACTTCAGTAATAAAAATAGATGATTTTAACTATTTATAAATTCAAATTTTGTAAGTTTTACGTATTATATATACCTCTTATAATTTTCTTACCATCAAAAATTATGCATGATGTTTTATGTAAAAAAAAAATGATGTGTAATATAATATAATAACAAAATAATAATTGTGTTTTAACACTTTAACAAAATTATTAACAATTAACCTTCAAATTATACATACTTAATACATATAGCGTAGTAATTAGTTTTGTTTAGAAAAATTATTGTAAATTCTGAGGTTTACTCATACAGGAACCTTGCATTTTTGTTAAAATTAACCTTGATTGATTGATTGATTGATAATAGAATTGTGCAACTATTATTATATATACGAATTTATTTATATATAAACTTGAAGTTGTGTGTTGTGGGGAACTTATGTAATTATTTACCGAAAGATATTCAGAAAGCAAATAATTCTTAATTATCTTTTGTAAGTATGAGGATTTATACAATCCATATTATATGCACAGTGCACAGTCATTGACAATATTGTATAAATTCATGGTTCCTGTTTTCGAGGATACTTTATCTAATTATACGAGTACTGGTACTGGTAACCTAAGTAGCAATGACGAATCATACAGTGTACACACATACACTTTATGTTGTTCGGTATATGTTAAATGTACATTTTCTCTTAGGGATCGGCTAGATGGGTATAGCAACAAGTTGAACATGTTGTCTTCAAGTATGACTGAGAGTTATGCTTATATGAGTATATAGAAATCTAGTGTAAAGCCGGTCTTATGTATTGTGCAAAATTGGAATAACATAATTATTGTTAAAAAATTCCATCAATTGTAGTAATTTTTTTCTGTTCTATCCGTTGTTTTCTAATTCTAAATTTTCTGTCTATATATCTATCTAACAATAAAAGGAAATTGTTTAGAATTAAAGAGGCAAATAATAGTCATGATGGGTGTACAGGTACAGGTGTTTAAAGCCGTTGGGTTGTTGTTGCACCATCACCATGGAAAAGAGGGGCGCCATGCCAAAGATAGTCGGCCCGACTACCTGTTCCCACTCCTCTCAACCTCAACTCAAACAACATACTCTCCGGACTACATAGTAGAGTGAGAGGAGCTCTTTTTAATACAAAATGAATCTGATGACTTTTCTAGTGACCATTTCCAACAACATTCAATCAAAACAGTTAAAACAAACAACAAAATATATTCAAGAATTTTGATTGAATTTTTTTTTTTGGAAAAAATTCCATTATAATAATAATAATAGTAAACTATTGGTATAAGTGTATTGTTGATTTGTTTGTTAATGTTCTGTGTGAATTTTTTCGTGTTGATTGTTTCCTATTTCAAGGTTGTTTGTTGTGTTGTGTTCTTTTCAAGTTGATTTTCAAAAATGTGTATGTGACTTCTTTGGGATCAATGGCATACACATGTCAATAGGTGAGGAATAATTACAATTTTATAACCGTCACGCCTTTTATACACATATTTATATGTACATAGGCATTAGGCATATGTATATATTACATACATTATACATATCTACGTTGTATATATGTAGATATATAGATATTCATTTTTAGATCGATAATTTTCAAATATTTCACGGTAAAAAAAAAACAAATTTCTCCATAGGAATTAGAGAGAGCTTTAAACAGATTTCACATAAATTATGTACATTATCCTTCATAATAACTAACTATAGTTATAAATTGTTACTCATACACGTGTACCTAATAAACAATAGAATTACAATAAAATAAAAATTTATCGATTCTATTCAATGTCACGATTAATAATGACCCAATTTTTATTTTAAGAATATTTGATAATCTGCCAAAAATACCAGAATTAAAAGGACGCTCACATACATCTATGTATACCATACATACATAACTACATATAATAATAACAACATAGTATATCATATATCATCTATTATTGAAATCACCAAAAATACCATGCAATGAATTTTATAAACCCCTTAACTTAAGAATCTTTCTCTCTACGTTGATTTGTATTTTTATCGTCTAACAGGATTCCATTGACTTGTATACATATCCTGTTATTATTCGACTTGTTTTTGTTTTTCAATTATTTCTATGTAAAATCTAATACTAATAATTGAAACTCGATCTATACAATTCCAATATCGTCCCTATCTTTAGACTTTAAGGGCGATAGTCGTGTTTTTCTCTACGCAGTCACCAACACGAAATTTTCTCTTACTTACTGCAAAACTAATTATGTATTTTCATGAAAAATACATAAAATTATAAGAACTTTATTTCAATGATTTATTGATTCAGAGCATCTGAAGATACTTCACACATACAATTATTTATCCATGGTTATGGTTACTTTTTTTACTGAAAATCTATTATTAGAATTAGAATAGAAAGGTTTTTGAAAAATATCTAATTACTATCTATTATTGGTATATTACCAAATGAATATCAAAACTGAAGATTGGAAAAGATTTATTCAAAAATTGTGATTGTTGTTATGAACAAAATTTTATTTGAATTGTATGCAATTTTTCTATTGTTTGTTTGTTATTAGAGTATTACTCAAAAATATTAAAAGAATAGTTAATTATACATGTTATGTACCTTAAAGAATATTAGAAATTCAATTATAATCGAATGAATCGAAATTTCTGCTAGACATACTCATTATACTTCTTGAGTGTACTTTAATTTCAACTAGAAATACCTCAAAACCATATGATTTGATACATTTATGGAAACAAAATATATATTTATCTAGATATTACCGATGATTAAATAGAGTATGACAATATAATAAATCTAAATCTGTAAATCTATTTGAATACAGTTAAATTGAGACAATCTGTAAATATTATTGAACTTTAATAGTCGCCAAACACGTAACTATAACTGTGCGATTTTACTATACAGTTAAAAGTGGTCCAAGAATATTTTTATTTGGTTTTTTCGAGCGTTAGGAATAACGAAAATTGTTAGTATTGCAAGTTGCAACAGAGACTTCAAAAATTCTAAATTTGATTTTGGCTGTTTGTGCATAGGGCAGAGCTGGGGAATTGGAGCTATTTAAGATAAAACTCAAATAACTTCATACAATAAACACTATTTAATACAACTTTCGGTTTTTATTATACTATAACTAATCAGGTTTATCCCTATTAATATAGAAATTAAAAAACATCTACCATACAAAGATAATTATAGTCATTGGAAAAAAAAGTGACATTGGCTCCCATTGCCAAAGAGTACGTGGTAATGAGAGCCATATTGAAGGGTAATGAGGTAGTAATGAGATTCATTTGGGCAATGTCAATCAGAATAAGAATATGTACTGAAATATTAAAAGAGATTCCTCATATGAATTAGGTGATCAGTCAGAATTCGTTCTTGATGAGGATTTGTTCGTTCTGATCGGCAAAGTACTATATAAGATTTTGAACTTTTTGGATGCCTTATATCCAGAGAATTGCCATAATTATTGACTCTATCAATAGCACGATGCAGTACATCCAGACTCTACTAACACTTGGATCAAATTAATGAAAAATAATAAAGTGTAGTAATGAGATCCAGTCGACTATGCCAAATACTCAATTTTGAGATTTTATATAATTGCCCAAATCAACTATTTTATTGAATTTTCTAATAATGATATTACAAGTTAAAAGAGGTAGCACTCCCAATAAAATAATTTCAATATTCACAATTTGTCTTTGAATATTGTCATAAATTAGATCGATAGTGCGAAACATCGATTTAGAACCTATTTGCACATCAAAATTCAACTAATTGTAAGTAGCAATGCGACAAGTCACACGTACTCCTCCTACGTCTTTATGTACTAATTTAAATAGCTCACGTCAATTTTAAGATTGCACTTGTATATATAATATATACAGTATGCGTCAAAAGTATGGAAACACCTTCATATCTAAGAAAATACGTTAAAAAAAAAACTATCGAACAGGTAAAAAAGTATTTTAAATTTGCCATCGTTTGGTATACTTCAATTCAATGTACAATAGCGTACCTTGAAAAGGTAGACGAAGGTACCATTTTCTTAAATAGCAACCCCTATTTTTTATTCAGTATAATGAAAAAGAACATTTTTTTGAATATTTTGTTATGTTACATAAACAAAGTTTCTATAAAAATGCAAATAAAGTTTTAAGGGTGAAGATTTGAAATAACGGACTTCGGTATGAAATTGCACAATATCGAACCGGAAATACTTGACTTGAGTGCAGGAAGGATTTTTTCTAACATCACGTCATTGTCATTTGGTTGATGGGCAACAATTTAAACACCTCATTGATAAATGTGTTTGTTTTATAAATGAGTCAATCTTCATTTAAGTTTATCCGAATTTTTCTCGAAACTTTGCTTATATACCGTATCAAAATTTTTATGGTACTGTATTCAAAGAATTGTCCTCTTTCATTATATTGATTAAAAAATAAGGGTTGCCGTTTAAAAAAATGGTACCTTCTGCTGACTCTTCCAAGGTACGCCGCTGTACATAGAAATAAAGTATACCAAAAGACGGCAAGATTTATAATACTTTTTTACCTGTTCCAGGGTTTTTAAAAAAAAACGTATTTTGTTAGATATTCAGGTGTTTCCAGACGATAGAGGCACACTGTATATAGTTTTTCGCTAGTCGCGAGAGGACTATTTATTCAAGCTTTGAAACGCTACTTGTAACTATTCGAGGAACATGAAAAGTTATCAGAATTCTCAACAATTAGGTATATAGCCTGTTCGATTGTCTCGTGTAGTAGAAATACGAAAAGTCGTCCTTATTTGAACATTTTCCAATTTATAATTACCAAAACCATTGATTTCAAATATTCTATTACAGTATCTTTTGGTAAATGGATTGTTCTATTGGAATTCAAATTATTTTTTCTAACAAAATTCATTAATCTCTACAATAAGTGATATTTTCCCAAACATTTTCGAAAAAATAATTTTTTAATAAAATTTCCAACTATACAATATTTTCGTATCTCTGTTATAAATGAATATCTCATAAACAGGATTAATTTCCCATATTTCCTGAATAACTACAAGAACCGTTCCAATGGTCAAACAGTCTTTAGATGTCATAGTTTCAATGGTATGTATAAGTATAGGTTTTCAGTTTTATATAAAATAAAAAATGTAAATAAATGTGTATCAATCTACAAAACGTACCACCCAGATTTGTTGTTAATTCCATCAAATTTTCTATGTTGTACGTATAGCTACCACGTATAATTATTTATTAATATTTCGTTTATTCATGTCACGAAATGAAAACAACATGAACGTGGTAAATTACAATAGACAATAGTTGATAGTTGTTTATTGTTATGAATTGTAATTATAATAGTTCTTGTAATGTTGTTGTGTCACGTGGTGACACTGCCAGTATGAAATATTCTGCGTGCTTTGTAAATGATTGGAAAATAGGTGTGTTTTATATTCGGATGTTATTATACTTTATATACCTATATAATATATACATATATGTATGTACAATTTAGGTACATAAATGTTGTTGTTATTATTATTTTTCTGATTATATGTTAAGTATTACAAATATTAATTAATTCCGACATAATCTTATCGAGAATTAAGACATGTTCGATTTAATCGAATCAGTTTTGTAAATTTAATTAAATATCACGTGATTTGTGCAAAAAAAAAACCGCTACATTATGGTGATAGATCTAATTTTTGGATTTTCCTTATACTTACGTAATAAAACAATTAAATAGATATTGGACTATATAGGTTGTACCTACATATGGTACGTTTTATTTATAGTTGCATTATAACTGTGGAATATTGAGATAGAGAATTTATGCCAGAATTCTATTTCATCTTTCACAGTTTTTTTTTTCTTCTATTTAATTATTTTATATAAGTGTAATTTTTAGTGTATATATCAGGTGCATCCACAGTTGAATAAGTAGAATAATGCAGATTAGATAATCACAATTTACAATCAAACATTAAGCGGAAACAGTAAAATAGCCTCAACATCTTATCATTAACTGGAAAAAAAAGGAATCTATAGCATGTAGATATTCAAATACATATTGTGTTATTGTGCACGATGTGTTAAATATAATAAATACTTGGAGATTATTATTCCATTGATTTTTGATCATCAGTGATTCAATTTCGATATAGTGAATTGATTATAATTTACGATATTTAGATAGATTTTACTAAGGGTGCAGTGACCCTTATACGATTAAGGGTTGGAATCTATCTTATGTCGTCAGTAGCGTCGGCGCCGTTATGCATTACACAATAATAATCACATAAATAAATTTTGTTAATCTGTTGTTGGTCATTAAAATTGATCTCAATACCATTTGGAATTTATTATCTTAATAATAATTATAATTAGGGTAGGGGGGGGGAGATATAATATTCAAAAAATGTATTTTAATAAAATTGTGCTGGAAGAATTTGTAAATTGTGAGGTTTTAATAAATTCATTTCGTATCACCATTATGACCTACATCACTCTATAATCGTGTAGCATTTGAAAATGTTTCTTGGTCAATTTAAATATAACTTATTTTTAAATAAAAATAAGTTTCGTTTGAAAAATGTGACATTTTATGTATCTAATTTTATAACAATTTACTTTTAAAATATCTAATATCGTTAATAAATTTACAAATAATAAAAACAAAACGAAAAAATGTTCTCCTGTCTATGGCAATTATGGGATTGGTAATTCCAAATGATTGTAAATTAATCGAATTGATTATAAATATATGTATATTTTATTATTTTAGGTTCGATCCCACAAGTATGGAAAACAAAAAAACGGCCTTTCAAAATACACCAATAACAACAACAATAAACAACGAAAATAATGATATTATACCAAAACATTCGCATCAACATAATACAGCACCACAACATTTAAGATTATTACAATATGGTTTAAAAGTACCGAATCAATTGAATCAACAAATAAATCCACCATTACATGTACATTTGCATCAATATAATCAACAATATACACAAAATAATCATAGACATATACAATCATCATCTCCAAATTCATTACAAAATAATCAACAATATATACAACGTCAACATCAGCAAAAACATTTATACCAACAGCAACAACAACAACCAGCACCGCCACCTCCACCACCACCACCGCCGTTACATCCACATAATCAAATAATACAAAATCGACCGCAAATATGGGTGCCTCATCAACAACCTGTCCATTACCATCACCAGCAACAACCACAACAATCGCCACTACAACCTCAGCAGCAACAACAACAACAACAGCAACAAAATAAAACTGAAACTTTTAAGCTCCATCAAAACCAATCAAAACCTATGATTGAACGGAAAAAATCGCATAATAGTTCACAATTACGATCACCATCAGCTAAAAGACCATTAGAAGCGCCAGTTACAATGCAAGGATGGTTACACAAACAAGGATCAGATGGTTTAATGTTATGGAAGAAACGATGGTTCGTTCTATCCGAATATTGCCTATTCTATTATAAAGGTTCACTTGGATTATTATTATTATCATTAATTTTATTTTGTTTATAACCTTATTATAATAATAAAATAATTATTAGGTCCTGAAGAAGAGAAATTGCTGGGCTCGATATTATTGCCATCTTATAAAGTTTCGGTTTGTGGGCCTGAAGATAAAGTTAGTCGTAAATATGCGTTTAAATGTGAACATGCTAATATGAGAACGTATATTTTGGCGGCTGATTCCCAAGAATTAATGTTGCAATGGATACGTGTACTTAATCTAGCATGTTTATTACAAACTAATGTGTAAGTTTAATTTAAAATTTATATAAATAAAATTATAAATATATAAAAAAAAAGTTTACCGTTCAGACAAGAAACCTGTTTATATATTCACAAAAATCGGTCACATTCTTGTCTTAGATTGCAAATTTTATTATAATTTTATTAATACAGTTGGTTTATGTATTTATTTATTTATTGATTTATTTATTTCTTGTTCCTTAGGGGAAATGAGCAAAATTTTAATCCAGCTGTTGTACAAATGGCTCATAATAAATCAACTGAAAATATTTATCAATCGTATTATCAAAATCAAAATACGGTATCAACACCGATACATATGCATACATCTAGTAATACAACTGATTTGAGTAATCAAAGTCAACAAGAATTCAATCAATGTAATCAACCATTATATGCAAATGCACCGCCAAAACCAAGACGTTTAAATGATACTGGTTATTCATCACCTAGTCCTGAATGTTTTGAACGTTATCAAATTAGACAACAAATACAAAAATCACCGATTAATACATTAACAACAACAGATACAACAACAGCAACCACGACAGCATTAACAACACCTATATATGGATATCCGCAAGATTATTCAAGTTACCGTACAAAAGATTATATTGTTTATGGTACAAGTAATATACAAAATATGGAACGTAGAACACCAGATACTTATGGACGTTCGAGATTAAATAATAATACTAGTAGTAGTAATAATAGAAATAATAATAATAATAATAAACTGCAAGAAACAACAACAACAATGCAACCAACCGATTATGAAGATGTTTATTGCGATCAAACAACATATAAACGTCCATTAAGTCCAGTTGCTTATACACATATAAAGAAAACAAATCCAATTGTAAACCCCATGTATAGGATTTATACACCAGTTAATATGATTGGATCTAAAGATATAAATCAATATACACAACAACAACAACAATTAATAATATCACGGCCTCATAGTGCAGATTTTTTAGAATATGAAATTAATAGACGTCAACAACCAAATTTGAATAGTATTAATCGACAACAACCAAGACCAAAATCCAGTTTAGATATAAATCGTAATGATAATGATAATGATTTTTATTCGGAAGAACGTTATGCTGAAAAAATGAGAAAATCAACACAATATCTACCAAATATGCCACGCTATGTACAACAACAACAGACACCACAACCACCGAATGAACATTTACCACAACAACAACAACAACAACAACAAAGGAGAGCTATTTCAAATCGTTATGCTGATAATGAACTTAATTATCCATTAATGCGATCAAATACACAACCAATTAATATCAATAATCTACAAATAAATGATAATGTGAATGTAAATAATCCACAACGTAGTCGTAGTGTTTTAAGTGAAGGTTCATTATCAAAAGAATATGATATTGATTTACGTTCAAGTCCACGTGAACAAATTAGTCCATCATTTATACATAATAATAAACAACAGAATTTATATCAAGAACAATTTACACGATCAGCCAGTGCTAGATTAACGCAAAACGAGTCGCTAATTCGCGAAGGTGATAGAAAGGTAATAATAATAATAATTATTATTATTAATATCAATTATTATTTGATTTTTAATTGTAAAATTTGTTGAAATAGAGAGAAGAATCAATGAAACGTTTGCTAGAATGGAAACAACGAATGCTACAATCCCCCTTAAATCGTAAAGCTCAAAATCATCGAAATTATTTAATTCGATCAGATTATTGTTATAAAAATCAAGATGATTATCAACGGCATTATGATGGACGAAGAAGTGTTAATAGTATGCCACAATATAATAGTTATTCTTCTGATGACGAAGGTAACTATTTCATTATTGAAATTTCAATTCATTGTATACTTAGTAGTTTTGTAATTATTTGGTGTTAGCGTTTGTCTTAATATAATATTTTTGGGGGTAGTCTACACTGGTCCTTCCTGCCTGGAACAACTTGGGTCTTAAACTATCCTGTAACTAACAATATTTCGGTGATAACTAAATGTTTGATTAATCTTAAATCACTATTATTATTATTATTATTGTCTACTAACAAATTAATTTTTTTCTAAAATTGAAAATTAACTAAATAAAAATAAAAAGTATATATACAAAAAAAAAAAAAGTTGGAAATGGTTCTAACTTGATTTGTAAAATTTGTAAAATTTTTTATGGCCGGTTTAGAGAATGTGGAAAGAAGTAATGAAAATGTGCACTCGCAACAGGCAGGACGGACCTTGGATACATTCTCGAATAATAATGAATCACTTACTACCATAATTACTACTACCACTACTACTACCAATAATACCACTACTACTACTACTACTACCACTACTTCTACTACTACTACCACCACCACTAGTACTACTAGTAGTACTATACAATCTGCACATACCGATTCTATCATTGTGTTAAATACTAAAATAAACATTGATAAGCCATTATTAAAAATGCATCATTATCAAGAGAAACGACAAAATGATATTGCCTGTGATGAGAGTACCTTCAGAAAACCATCATTAATCAAATTTAATAAAGAAACATCGAATTTAGCACATGTATCAAGTTTACGTTCAAAATATTCAAATAAATTTGAACAACAACCAATTGTAACAGAAATTCGTAGTAACGGTGCATTAGTTAAACGTATATTAGCTGAATTTGAAAAAACAAAAGATAATTTTAATGACGATAAAGATGATGATGATGGTAATAATAATATAGAAGATAATTATATGACAATGACACCAAAAAAATGTATACTTGAACCTAGAAATAGTAGAAATAATGATGATATAACAGCCATTGCTAGTGAAATTGAAGAAAATCCTTACGTCGAAATGACACAAAACATCGAAATATTATTATATTCTAATAATAAAAACAATGATAGTATCCATAATAACAACAACATCAATAATGAACAACAACCTTACGAAATGGTGTACTTCTCCAATGGAACCAATAAATTTGAACCAGTTTATATGGAGTTGAAAAATTTAAGAAAGCTCAATAATATTGATGGTGATGATGAAAACGGGAATAATAAAAATAATATTGATGATGATGACAATAATAATGATAGTATTGTAGTTGATAAACAATTACCGGATGTAATACGTCCACCAAAATCAATAAATAATAATAAATCTGATAGTTCAGATGCTGATGATGAAGCATCTAAAGATTTAAATTCATTAGATACACCAAATCATCCACGTTTCAGTCTAAGTGATAATTTTCGTCCAGCATCATATTATTTAGGAGTAAATCAAAATTTAAATGAATATCAAGATAGTTCTGATAGTGAATTAGTATCACCACCACCAATACCAACAATCGATGATATTGATAATAATATTATTATTGATAATAATGAGCTACAAAATAAAAAATTAAAATCAAAATTGAACAAAAATAATTTAATGAATTTAAATAAAGATCAAGATAATACATCTATTTGTAGTATAAATACAGATGTAACAACACAAACGTTATCACAAAATAGTGATTCGGACATAGAATTTTCTTTAACATTACGTAATAAAGATTACGAACGTATGTTGAAACGTCGTCCTCTAACTGAAGAATATCATGAAGAATTAGATTCAATTAATAATGATGATATTGATGCTGTTATCGTTGATGATGATGATGAGGATAATGAAAATGATAATAATAATGAGAATAATATTGAGTTAGATCAATATTTAGACGATTTGAATACAAATATTACTCATGAGTATGAAAATTTATATATATTAGATCATAAAGATCAACGACAACATGATGATGATGATGATTATGATTCAAATCGCGGACGTCCAGAAAGTTGTGCATCAACGACTGTTGAAATATCCGGATTATTACAAAATTCGAATCGTTCAACACCAAATATACGAATATGTAGTCCATTGAGTATACAGGAAATATCAACAAATACACCACAAACAGCACCTTATTATTATTCAGATTTATCAATGAATTCAACAATAACATCTGATAGTCAAACAACAATCTTAACATTGAATAATCAAAGAGACACAATCAACTGTAATAATAATAATAATAATAATAATAATAATAAAAAATATATAACGCATATCATAAATCCAATTCGGGATTATTGTGAAAATAATCGTTTTAAATTAGCAGCAGAAGCACGTTCTGTTTCAGTTGATTTCCTGAATTTAACTGATAAAACTGGACATATTGATAAAAAAAATATTTACGAATCAGATACTTTGAAACGTTTAAAACAAATTGATAATGATGATGATACTAGAAATTTATATTCTACTCGAAATATTGGAAAATTTGATATAATTAAAATAAATGATGTTAGACGTTCACATTCATTAGAAGATATATTAGAAAATGTTTTAAGTGAAACTGTACAAAATATGGATACATCAACAACAACAACAACAACAACAGGAATAACAACTAGTATTATATCTAGTAATGTAGATATTGATTCACAAATCACAAATAATGAAGGTAGTTATTTATGGGAAGAAGATTCTATATGGCGTGAACGTTTACGTTTAGCTAGTCAAAGACATACAAAATCAATGGATGATCTAGACTGTATCAATTCAGATAATAAAAAATTGCAAAAAAAATCACCCAGGAGTATCACTAGAGACGTGAAATATGTTAACGATAATATTTATAATATGCCATTGAATGATCAAAAACAGAAAGAAGATAATGATGATGATGATGATGATAATAATAATAATAATAATAGCAATACTAAAAATAATAATAATAAGAATGATATAAGAAAAGAAAATAGTTTTATTATAGATAGAGAAAAATTACGACAATGGGATTTATTATCAAGTGCACCATCAGATGATCAGTTATCAATAACGGCTAATCAATATAATAAATGTAATAATACAATGATAGATAAAGGTGATGGGAGTAATAGTGAACAAATTGAATCTACCATCAACACTCAACAAACTACACCAGGTATATTTTATAAATTCATATAATTTTGTAAATGATTTGTAAATATATTGTCGATGAAAATATCCAATTAAATTACTAAATAACTTTTTTTGTTGTTGAAAATTCAAAATATTTATAGCCTCCGGTTCGATAACAATAAATACAAGAGATACATTTCCTAAAGCTATATCCGGTAAAAGGATATGGACACCGAATTCACAACAATTACAATCACGTTCTGTTACAAATTTAACAAGACCCTATGATAACGAATTTATGTGAGTTGAATTTTAATAAATATAATAAAATTCAAATTTATTTATTATTATATCGATTTTAACATTGTAGGCATCAACGACATTATTGTAACAATCAAGGATCGAATAATCATCATGATGTTATTACAGGAGAACATTCATATAAGACAACTAGAAAAGTAAGTTTATTTTTTTTATTGAATGGTTGAATAGTTACACTGAAATTGTCGGTTTAATATCGGGAAAGCTATCCAAAAATTCAAATTAACTACAAACTCTACTATGAATTAACCGCAATACAATATGACTATTATTACAATTATTTGATTCACATCGCTATCTCTAATAAGAAGATGTTCTGTAATATGTAATTAATTAATTAATTGAAGAATAATCCGACAATACCAGTGTGATTATCCAATACATATATAAATACAGACATCCATATGTATTTGTTTATTTTTGGAAGAGTAATGATTTATATATTCGAAATAATTAGGATAATTGGCAATTATCTGATAAAATGAACGTATCAGCTGGTGAATTATTAGGTCGAACTCATGAAGAACTTGTATTATTATTAATACAATTACGTAGACAAAGTGCAAATAATTTACAAGCAATTGAAAATTGTTATAATGAAATTAACACATTACAGGTTTGGATTTTATCAACAATATATTTTTTCACTAACAACAATATTATATTTACGCATAATTTCACTAACAACAATAAATAATCATGATTGCTTTATATATCAATTTTGAAAGTATTTAAAAATATATTGATTTATAATTGAAAGTTGAGTGAATAAATTAATTGTTTTTCTAGGCTCAATTACATATGTTGGATCAAGCAAAAAGACTGGAAAATTTACAAAAACTTGAACAAATCAAACAACACTTGATTGAGTTGGAGAAACAGGTTTGATTCAATAAGATAATATCTATATATATATATATATAGATTTTTTCAAATTATTAATTTATAATTACAGTACGAAAAAGGAAAACCATTAGTAAATTTGGTTGATAATATGGTAAAATTAGGTTCATTATACCGTACGCCAAATGATCGTAATATAAGTTCATATATAAGGAATCGTTTAGAATTCAATCAGCAAGTTCAAGAACGTCGTTTATTAGCTGAAGAGAAACGTGATTGGAATCGTTTGAATCCAAATCATGTACAATTACAAGAAAAAGTACAACAATTATATCAATTAGATCGTTTAATACAAGAAGAATCATTTACATTGCAAAATTTACAACAAGATAAAGAAGATATTGAACGTGCATTAGGTGGTATTAGACAACGTTTGAATAAAGGTTATAATGATCCGAATGAAATTGAACAAGCTAGAAAACAACAAGCTAATTTAGAAAATGAATTAAGTAGGGTGCACTTGATGTTGGCACAAAATTCGAAGAAATTAGAAGAAACTGTTGCTGGTAATGCACGTTTAGAACAAGAATTATTAGTGTTAAAACAAAAATTACAAATGCAAAGACAACAAAGAAGTTCACCTCAATTTTCGAATGCTGGTATGTTTGTTGTTAGATAAGAACAAATAAACAATATTAAAAAAAAAAAACAATCAATAATTTTGTTAAATAGATTTACATATGTAAATTGAAATAGCACACTAGAATTAATTAAATTGTATTATATATATTATAATTTATTGCATGGCTATCTTGCATGATTGTTTTGCTTAGTTATGTTTGTATTTATATATCCAGGTATAAAATAATAATTTTATAGATATTTATATATTAGATCATTATTGAATCATTTTTAATTTAATCAATCATTATTTGATACACAGGTGATAGTTTACCATGTGTTATGGGTAATAGTGCCATGTTAGAATCTGATTTACAAAGAGTACAACAGAAAGTTGGTGATTTACAAAAACAACGACAAGAACTCAGTTTACAAGTACGTCAATTAACTGATCGTTCCAATAATTTACAACAACAAATTAAACCGTCATCATCCTCATCATCATTATCATTATCAACATCGCAAAGTAAATTTATTATCTAACTATAATTATAATTTATGTGATATATTTACATTAATTCAAGGTTTATGTAATAAGAAAAAAATGAATTCATCATGGCGTGAAACTGATTTAGATACAATGAATATTATTGATCATGGTGATAGTTTATGGGATAATAATCAATTAAATACAAATAATGCAACAACAAAAACAACACCATTATATATAAATACAGATATAAAACAACAAATTGATCAGGATTATTATAATCGCAATAATATGAAATCAAGTGATTCAACTAGTGATGATACAATACAAATGCCACATGAAAAACAAGAAATTAAAACTGTACGTATTGTTAAACGTGAATCTGAACGCCGACAACGAGAAAAAAGTACTATTGGTAGTATTAATAATAAATGGGATGCATTAGTTGAAGAAGATACATCATCGCAAAATTCAAGTATACTATTTCGTCCGGCGCCAGTACAAAAAACACAAAGTACACTTAATTTTATTACATCAACATCACCACCACTACCACCACCACCGCCACCATCATTACCAACAACAACAACAACAACTACTACTACTACTACAAAAACGACAACGATGGATTATGATAATGATAATAATAAAATTAATTGTATATTGAATCGACAAAATTCGTTATCAAGTCCTAGTTTACCACAAATATATGATTCGAATAGCAATTCAGAAAAATCTGAATTATCGCCAATATTTAAAAGTGAAGCAGCACGACAAATAATAACAGAAATGTCGTCAATTCAAGATACTAACAATATAAATATATCAAAAGAACAACAAATTAATCGTCGTATAGTTCCTAAAGAGAAACGTCGTCATTATACAGCACCAAATAATAATTTAATTATGAAAAGTTTAAATCAATTACCAACCGATGATAATTGTTTTGATAAAATCATATTAAATGATCGACGTGCTAGAGATGATTTAGATATGGAAAGGGCATTACGTCAACGCATTGATACACCAGATGTTGTACGTTCAACATTAAGTAATAAAGAATTGAAATATAATGAAAGTACGATTGATAATATATTAGGAACACCAAATAAAATTAATATACCTGAACGTTATATACCTGAAAAATTACCTCAATTAACAGCTGAAGAACAAGAACATAGATTAAGAAAAGTTGAGTCAATTAAGAAAATGCTCTCAGATGCCGCTATTATTAGTACTAGTTCAACAAATATTGCTTCTGGTATTAATCATAAATTAAATTATAATGTTTTTAACCATAAATTAGTTGATTTTTATTTATTTATAGATGATAGAGAAACTGATAAAACATCGAATAATAGTATTACAAATAAAGCAACAACAAAAATGATTGAAGAGAAAAAACAACGTGAACATTTACTACAATTAAATCAAATACTTGCTAAACAAGTTATGGAAATGAGTAAAATTGTTGCAGGTAATTAAATAAATTCATACAAATCGAATTGTGCATGTTATTTATGTTACTATTTCAAAACATAATACATTCATATTTTTTATTTTTATTTTTGGCATTTTATTGTTTTTATAGGTACCAACAATCCCGACAAGCAGTAATAATTAATAATGCTAAATATTTTTGCACTAGGTTTGTTTTTATTTAATTTCATTTAATTTTTTTTATTTATTCATTAATCTTATGCATGTTTTAAATAAATAAATGAAAATACGAAAGAGGTGAGTAGTAAAGTCGATTTTCTTTTCTATCACATCCTAAACATTTTTGAAATGCTTAATTATTTGTTAATAATGGTCCATTTCATATTTTAGTTAAAGCATTGGCGGCATTGCCTCTTCAGTCGCAGCAAATTGCAACAGATGAAGAAGACTCTTCGCCTGTAACACCTTTGCCTCTCTATCAACAGCGTGATAATTTTTATAGTTAATTAGTTTATTAAATTGTTTGTACAAATTAAAGGGTTGTGTTCAAAGTTTGGCCTGTTTTATTCTTTCTTTTATATTTTAAATATATTTATAATAAATAAAGCTTTATTATCGAACAGTATTATCTAGAAAAAATAAATATCAATTAAATAAAATAATAAAGCTACTAAATATATTTAAAATGTAAGTGTATAGTACTGAGTGCCAGACAATAAGTAATTTTTTTTATTGTAATATATACATAAACGTTGTTTTGAATTAGTTAATTGTATTATATAATATTGTTTATATGACAAATTTTAGTATATCATTGTAAGTTAATCGTTTAACCGCTCAAAATATATTTAACACGTAAATTAAACTCAATTATGATATTAAAATAATGGTGATGGTCAATTAGTTGAAACTGTGTAATTATCTAGAATATTTTGCACATTATTTTCAAGATTATCATCAATCAGTTCAAATCTGAAATTAATGTGTTTCATCTATATAATTATAACTATTATTATTAATAATAAAAATTGCCATTATTCGATTTCCTTAATTTGATAGAACAGTATTTATTGATATTTAATAAGCTTTCTGTTCACAATTATAAATATAATAATAAGCATAATAATAATAATAATAATAAATAGTGAATGAACTAGACAAATTAATTTTATTGACATTTATCTAACAATGAACAATATCACAACACTACATAATTATATTGTTGTGAATAATTTTAAACAATTCATTTAGCTTTCCCTTGATTTGCTACAGCTTCCATTGCTTTCTTTACAGTTTCTGGATCACCCAGAAATTCCAAACTTTTAATTGGTTTCAAAGTATCATCTAATGTATAAACAAATGGTATACCAGTTGGAAGATTTAATTTCATTATTTGATCATCGGTCATTTCTAAAAATATCATTAATTTATTATTGGAATATCAATAAAACTAGACGAGATATTTGATACATACGATCTAAATGCTTAACAATACCACGTAAACTATTACCATGTGCTGCAATCAATACTGATTTACCAGCTTTTATTTGTGGTACAATTGTATCATTCCAAAATGGTAATGTACGTTGAATTGTTAATTTTAGTGATTCATATTTTGGAAATTCATCTTGCGATGGTCCATCTTTATATCGTGCATCTTTAACAATTTGTTCATAATAAGGATGGTCAGCTTCCATTGGTGGTGGAGGCACATCGAAGCTACGACGCCAAATAGCTACCTATTCATATAATAAAATTAGACCGGTTCCATTAACGCATTTAAATATTTACCTGTTCATCACCGTATTTAGCAGCAG
>JAZBGX010000001.1:44199-87156 GCA_037414775.1 Zonitis immaculata
TCAAAACCTTGTTTACTTTACGGTTATGGTGGTTTCAATGTTACTTTAACACCTTCATTTGGTGTATCTCGTCTTGTATTTATCAATAATTTCGACGGAATTTACGCTTTAGCTAATATAAGAGGCGGAGGGTAATTAATTTTTTATTTTAAAATGAATTTATAATGAATTTTGATTATATATGTGTATGTGTGTGTGTATATGTATATATAAAGAGAATATGGTGATAATTGGCATAATGGTGGTCGTTTCGATAAAAAGCAAAATTGTTTTGATGATTTCCAATATGCTGCAAAATATTTAGTAACAAATAATTATACAAAATCTAATAAACTAATAATTCAAGGTGGTTCAAATGGTGGTTTATTAATAGCAGCTTGTATCAATCAAACACCTGAATTATTTGGAGCTGCAGTATGTCAAGTGGGGTAATATTGATTGATGTTTTTTTTTATTCATCTGATTACTTATTATTTTTAATTTTTCAAGTGTCCTTGATATGTTGCGTTTTCATAAATTCACAATTGGATATGCATGGAAATCTGATTATGGTTGTTCAGACGAACCTGAACAATTTGAATATTTATATAAATATTCACCATTACATAATATAAATATACCAAATAATGATATACAATATCCAGCAACATTATTATTAACAGCTGATCATGATGATCGTGTTGTACCATTACATTCATTAAAATTTATCGCTGAATTACAGTATAAAATTGGTAAATTAGAAAAACAAAAAAATCCACTTATGATTAGAGTTGAAACACGCGCTGGTCATGGGATGGGTAAACCCACATCGAAACTGGTAAATTTTCTAATTTTGTTTTTATCATTATTGAGATTAATTTAAATTCTTTTTATAGATCGATGAAGTTACTGATACTTTTTGCTTTATATCAAAAGCGCTCAATATAAATTTCACTTCTTAATTACAAATAAATAAATAATATAAAATCTTGCCTCCGTATGTCTGTGTAAATATGATTCAATCATTTGAAATGATTTTGTAGAATCTGTTATTCAACTTGTTCATTTGTTTCACAAAATATTTGTATAATTGTGCAAAAAATTTCCAAATCGAGTTTATTTTTTAGTTTATTTATTAAAAAAAAAACACCAATTCAATGTTTTGTATAATTACAATTTGTGTACATATATGGTTTTTATTATTCAATAAAGTGTTCAAATTCAGCCAGGTTATCGAAAATAATGCATTTCATTTTCCAACTACAATATTATAATGTATATTTGGTTGCATATACATATAGTGGAAATTCAACCTAGATAATAATTAAAAATTGTTATACTTATTCTAATATAGAAACAAACTTACGGTAGATAGCTGAACCTAATTAATTAAGAAACTAATCAATAAAATATTTAATTTTTACTTATATAAAAAGTGTCAATCGAAAATCTAGGACATTAAAATACAATCTATATGAATTAACAATAATGTGTTCCACTTTAAGGAAACGGTATTTAATTGGGCCAAAGAAAAACTCCGGAATTAGATACCATAAAAAATTTACTACAAATATTTTGGAACAATTTGTATTTTTATTGCAATTTAATTTCACATTTCTTTATTTTGAAATATTTCATTGAAATATTTGTTTGAAAAATTGAATTTTATGGTAGATTTCAATAGAGTGTTACATGGAGAATTTCTAATTCTATTAAGTTGTAGAATACGAATGAAAAAGAATGTGATCGAATGTTATATATGTATATACATGTGGTTAGATAAAACAAATATTATTATTTATATTTATTTATGAGAAAATTTGTATAAAATCCTTTAATTCTAATATTAACAGCTTCATTAAATATTATCTTTTATAATTGAATACAGAATACGAATTGAGAAATCTGAGAAATAACTCTAACTAGGCGCTTGAAAAAGCGTCTACAGAACGGTTTTACAGAATCAAACTTCGAAAAACGCTCTGTATCTTCACTACCATTGTGATGTGGTTGGTTTCTCAAAAATCGATGCCATAACAGCTCAGTTGCATTTGGTGGTAGTTATAGCTTATAACCGAACTACATAATCGTCAATTCTGTTGCTCTAAACTAAACGGTATGTCGTACTAACCGGAGTCTTTATATCCGGATTAACATGAGAACCAACCATGAGAGATCGAGTACGTCATACTAAGCGGACCGCCGTTATAAGTAGAGTCGTTATAATTGAATATTTCAAATTACTGTTTACAGGATGTCTCCAAACGCAAAACCATGAGTAATATTTTTTTTCAGATGCAACGACCTGCATTTTTTATGCTATTAAATAGCATTCTTAATAAGCTTTCAAACGATATATAGTTTTTGTAACCTGCTTTGAAAAATTGATAAGATTTTTTTCAGAATATACCATACAAATCATATATCATTTGAAAGCTCATTAAAAATGCAATTTAATAGCATAGAAAAAATTCAGTTCGTTGCATTTGAAAAAATTGTATTATTTCTGGTTTTGCGTTTGGGCACAACCTGTATACGGTAATTTAAAATATTCGATTATTAAGGGCTTAAATTACAATTCAGGACATAGAAAAACACTGTATAACTAAATTGTTGAATAATTTTGTGCAATAAAGTCACGATGATTTTCCAATGAGCTTTTTCACTCTTCATCTAACCATAAAACTTGAACGATCTATATATCACCCCATCAAGTCCAACATAACTTAATTAAAATTAAAACATCTTGAATAGTACCGAACTTCCTCGGATAACTGGCATATTCTGTACAGGATGTCTCAAGGGTAACAGGAGCCTTCATAACTCTATTGCTATTTGACATATCGATTATCATTTTTCAGTCAACGGTAGCTACACATTCTCCACAATTTAAAATTATTTTAATAATTTTTTAACTGTCACTATATCGGGTCGCACCAAACTTATGTAGGTATAGTATTAAATTTATTAATAATAATTGGATGTTTAAATATACATAAGTATGTATGTATAAGTATAGAATTTCAACAGATTCATTTAATTTTCAGTCAAGTCATCAGATTAAAATAGATGAATTCAATATACGAAATATCTATGTTTCTATGAATCATCAATGACGTTTCAATATTTCATCAATGTTATAAAATCATCATTATAATTCTTATAATTTTTTATTTTTTTTTGATTAATTAACTATTCGTATAAATAATAGTGATTACTTGTAAGTAATTGAGTATCAAAAGCTGATAAAATAGTATAATTAGGAAGACGATTAATATTGTAGTTGAGACTGCACTCTATGATTTACAGCCTTAAATTAAAACCGCCATTATATTATGAAATAGTAATGTCCTATATACATAATACATAATAATAATAATAATAATAATAATAATGACGATGATGATAATTTGGTTAACATAATATATTTATTGACAAGTCCCCCAGCCCTATTTCATAAATAATAATTAATAACAATAGAGTTATATTGTTTTCATTCAATATTAATCATTGATGTACTTAAGTACATATAAATAATTTTTATTTATTTATTTTCAATGAAATAGATTAAACGATATGGGTATAGAACGATTATTAATTACCTGTTGATACAAAAATATGAAAAACACATCTCATATGTATGTATGTAGGAGTTTATTAAATTTTTAGTACGTTCTCATTCTAGTTAGGTTACATTTATGATGTGTGTAATATTTTTTTTTCTTTTGTTCAAAAATTTATGAATTTTATCGAGCAATTTATGGGTGGGCTCCAATCATTTCTCTTGTTAAATGTTATTGTCAATTTTATTACTATCCATATTTTATTACCTCGTCTTACAATTTTATTTCAAATAAACACTTTGGAACTCTATCAAATGATAATTATATATATAAGTATGTGATGCAATTTTCAATTAATCGAAAAGCAGAAATGAATCAACTTTAATAATTAATTATAACTAATAATAATAATGATTATGTTGAAAATCGATTGCCCCTTTCTTGAATCATTATGACTATGACAAACCCATCGCAACATACCTATTATGTATGGGTTTAGCTCACAATCAGTGTAAGACCGTTCGCGTATGAGTACGGTACGTTTCAATGAACTAAACAATAATTCAAATATTAGTCTATTGTCAATATCACATGCGTTTTCAAATAGCGTGCACATTTCACTCGTATTTGTTGTTCTATTGAAATTGATGATTTTACCATAATTATTTATTAATTAAGTTTAAATAGTGACAAATTGTGATTGTTCAAAAGTGAACGAAATGATTACACTTTATAAAACAATCAAAGGTACCACTAAACACAAACGAAAGCGTGAAAGTAAAGGGTAAGTAATTTTCGATCAAATAAATCAATTTGTCAAATAAGACACAATACAAACGTATATTAATGAATTCAATATTTTAAATATAAGTATAGGTAAGCAAATTTGGGAGTGTTCGATTAAGTAATCGATTATATTTTATTTTAAAATAGACATACATATATTTTTACGTATATAAATAATACTTACATCTAACTAGCTACTGAAATTCAGTCGGAATTACCGGTATTGTGCAAGTACTACATAAGTATACCTGAATAAGAATAAATAAATCAAAAATAAAATTAGAAAATGAAAGTGTAAAATATTAATTATTAAGTAATATTTAATTAAAGTATATATCAAAATGAGAACATTTCATATGTACTCGCACTAATTCATATTGACCAAGTGACCGTAAATATTTTATATTCATTTACTTAATAACAATAGGATTTATTGTTTATTTTATTATTATTATTATTATTAAAATTCCCAAGTCGCGACATTTAAATGTGAAGGTAGAATTCATAAAGTTGAAAACTAGTCATTTTACAATCTTAAAAACTCATCTCAATCAATTTAAAACTAATCAATAATTGAAACATTCTAAATTCCATTCGTATTTTTCCTATTATTATTTTTATTGTAGATATTTAATAAAATATTAAATATACGTAGGTATATAGTTATCGAAAAATTTGGTGTTTTCCATTTTACAACAACAACAAATATGAGAATCAACTTGAAATTGGCTTTGTCGCAAATTCCATACCTTCATTAAAATTCGTTAGATTTTTCCTCGTTTTTATATTATTATTATTATTGAGCTGAAATTAAGGACAAAATAACTTCGCTTCAGAATTAATTATCAATATATGATTAAACCTTTAAGATGATGATATCACCCACTCGCAATTTTATTTGAATGCAATAGAACGACTTTCATTTTTTTTTTAATTAAATACACACACATATACATATACAAGTATATATACCCCGAAATAATTGAAAATATTTATAATTGTCTTACAATTTAATTAATAAATAACAATGATTTGTTTCAATTTCATTTAAATATAATTAATATATTCTAGATTAATATAAATACAAATACTCTTATAATTTCACCCCCTCGCATTCTAGTGATTATTTCAGGAATGGCAATTGTTTTATTTTTCTTGACTTGTCTTTGTTTAAATGAAATGCATTTATTAACTGATCTATTTTCAGTGGAATTGTTGTATAAATTGAAACACAACCTTGCTTTCAAAATGTTCGATGTTATAGTACTTATTTTCGGAGTTTCATTTACTTATCTAGATATTCCAATTAGATCTTGAGATACGTCTAGGTCCTTAATAGCACTGAATTTTATTCAAGTTTAATTTTTGGAGAAACTATTAACTTCAGGTGCTGTAATGTATCTATAAAAGTTGTAAATCAGAGAGCGACGAAAAAATATACAGGTTGTTCCATTTAAAAAGAAATTGAAATTGCTTCAATCCAATACCGCTCATTAACCACTTTGTAGGACAGAGCGGGTCAAATGATCAATTTTCTGTAAGCTTAATGAACTGTTTTCATTTGCCTCAAAGATTAACAGTACAGACGCTACTCTGCGGGAAAGGCAAATTCTTTAATAAAATACTGTATTTCAAAATATTCAAAATTTCTCGAAAACGGCTGAGATTTAACGTATATACAAATGCCATTGAAATTTGTCGTAGAATTCGAAAATTTAATAAAATATAGAATATTGTATTTACAATAACGAAGATGATGACTACTTTCGGAAGTGACAGAAACATGAAAATATTTTATAAAGGTAGATCTTTTTCGAAAACTTATCCAACCAAAATTTCAAAACGATACTTCAATTAGGTCTTGAGATCCTGTATACATAGTGGACTGCCTCAGGTTTTCCTTATATAGTTGAAGCTCTGGTTCTAGTGGAGAAAAAAAAACGCACTCGAGGATCTAAAGTGTGATATCTAGAGAACATTTTGGTGTTAAGACGGCTTCAGTAACTTTTCAGGAAATGTGGAAAATATTATAGTGTATGAGATACATACTTATGGAAAATTAAATTCGTGTTATGAATAATATTAATTTTCCACATTTCCTGAGAAACTAGAGAGGCCGTTTTGACGCCAAAATGTTCTCTAGATATAACACTCGGAATCCTTGAGTGTGTTTTTTATTTCCTCCGATTGAGCTAGAGTTACAAAGCAGAAAAGCCTAAAGCGGCCCATCCTGTATATATGCGTGTATAAAGGTAATGTGTGAAGAGTTAGAGGATTTTGGGAGAAATACTCAATTCAGAAAATATCATCTTTAGACTTAATTATAATTATTTTATTTTCACTAAATATATATGTTGATTGTTGATTGTATAAAGCCGCTCTAGATCTACCCTGATATGACACTTCTTATAATGTCAATTAACGAATCGATATTCTTGGTAACATTTCTAGATAGACGGACAACTCCCTTAAACGTAGGTGTCCGCCCAAGAGACGTTTTACCTTAACTCTAGTAATTGTAGATAATTATTCGAATAAGTAATAAGAGCAATCAAATAATAATTTCATTAATTCATCTACAACATAATATTCATTATTTATGCTCCAACAATTATCCCATTCAATTTCATATTATCATAATTTGAATCATACCCATATACATATTGTACAATATAGTAAGATTTTTGAAAATTTTCCCTAATTTACAAAATTTATTATGTAATTCAATGTGTAGTAATATGGAAAGTGATTGGTCATAAATTTAATGATTCAATAGAATTTTATAATATTAACGAAAATGATCAATGTTGTTTTTATGTCAAGTTCAATAAAATATTCAAATTAACCTCAAAATTATTATTAATTGCAAAATTTCATAGATAATCCGGATTTTCCTCTAGTAATTCCTGAATGTTTGTAGAAAAAATATCAACCTTATCAAGTTGGAATATCTAAAAAATATATTGATTAATTTATGTGTAAATCGAAAGGAATTCGATCTTACAATTAATCAGATAGCATATATGTATATATAGAGTCAGGAGGATTCTTTATATTTTAATCACTAGATAGATTAAGGTCACGTACCGATCTCAAATAGAGAATATCGGATATCCAATAATTTTATTGTTTTTCTTTTTCTTTTTTAGTTTAGACAGGCGAAGGGCATTCCAATATACATATTTACATTTCTAACTATTATTAATACATGTATTTAATATAGGTATATGTTGTATGTTGGTCATTACGAAATCGTCATTATTTTATGAATGTTTTAGTTTTGATCAGTGCAGCTGAAGCTAAATGATGATCGTGAGATTTTTCATATATAATAGATTGAAATATTTCCTCTGGACTCATTGTCAATTGAATTCGATTGCCTTTTCAGCTGAGTCAGATGAATGAAAGTGATTGTGTCGATTAAAATTCGTCTTATATACTTTCTGTTGAAAATTTTTTGTTTTTCAATTTTTTTGTTGTTGTTGATATAATATAAAACCTGAGTTAAAATCAGAGAACCTGTTCAATTTTTATAATGGTTGAACCATTAACTAGAGCCGGGAATGGTATTTTTGTCGTTGATGGGGCGAAAAGAATTGAAATAACCAAATAAATAAACAAACAAATAAATAAAAAATAAAATTGCAAAAAAATGTGTATATCATTCTTTGCCTGTTTTCAACATCCCAAACATACTATATATCTATACACATACAAATACCTTTTATCAACAGCACAACAAGAAAAACAAAAGGTAAAGAGGGATAAAAACATCAAATGTCTACTAAACAAACTATCCTGTTTATTTTTACGATCTTAAACAAAATCCAATCGTAATTTCTTCGAAAGTTATTCAAAATAAACTAAAAATATTTTGATATTATCTTGAGATGTGAATATAATACAAAGAAATACATATCAAAAGTCACGTAAAACATTTACTTTATGTAAGTTTATTTTAATAAATATTATTACTATGGTGAGATCCAATAGAAAATAATAATAATAATAATAATAATTGTGGCAAGTTGATTGTTAATACCTAAATAATAAATATATATCATTGTAACTGTTTGTCTAGATATTAGGTATGTACATTGTACATTGTACATACATTGTATAGTGATTTTTATATTTGAAATTGCGAAATCTAATGAGCTCGAGATACCTAATAGAAAATTATACTTACAAATTATTCCATGATAATGAAAATGAACTATATTTTTATCATTATTATTATTATTATCGATTTGCAATGTAATATATAGGATGGGCAGAAATAATGTTTATTTATAATATACAATTTAGCAGTAATCTCAAAAAAATACCAAACCGTATACTGTATACGACATATTTTGAATATATGTATATAATTTCAATAACAAGAGTAATGACATGATTCTACACACCCTATTGGTATAAAGTTTTGGATTGTTATTTATCAAAATAAGAAATAAATTTTAAAAAAAACTATTGACAAGTCTTATCGCAGCTGCGAGCGACAGTACAAATTTACTAAAATAAATAGGTACTGGCAGAGTGCAATGTTCTTTTTAGCAATACAACAAAATAAATCACGAATCGCGGGCATTACACCAAGAATTTTCAAAATGACATCTTATATTTGCATATAATGAAATAATAATAACCCATCAAGAACAAAAAAGAATTATCCATTTTTATATATTGATTTTTGTTGATTTTTAACTATATAGACATGATAATGAGAAAAATGTCGCATTTATAGAAATAGCGAAAAATACCGGATTCGAGTGATTGTATTGTGGATTCTCCACACCTTAATCATCAGAAATAAATGGAAAGGTCGCCAAGTGAGTTGTTTGTTGAACTGGAAGGACGGTCAACGATACAATCCACCTGATGTAATTTAATATTGTATATTATTTAATTTAATTCATAGTCCAATTTTTACAGATCCAAAAACATATTGTAATTTAATTGATTGGTACTTTTATCGCAATATTATCAAAAGCATTACAACACATTAACAAATTTTATTCTCCATAAATAGAGTTGAGACAAAATGTTTGTTTAATGGCAAATCTTAGTTGCCCAATTAAACTAGCTAGTAAATTTCCTATTAATTACGTTAATTAATCGATTATATAATTAATATATTTAATAATATAGTCATTCCTACAGCATTCCACTGTATCGATGTCAACAGCCACCAAGTCAGTTACTCATGCTAAATTGAGTGAATTCCCCAATGAAAAAAAAAAAAACAAACAAAGCAGTGGATTTATTTAGTATCCCATTTAAAAATTATTTGGCAACTGTTTGAAGAACCGACTCGTATATATATATATTATTGTCAATTTTTCGTTTACTTTTTTAACAGCATGCCGCTACTGCACAAATTAAATAAATTTGACAATAATATTGTTTAAACTAGAAGAGAAAAAAATAAATAAAAATAGATAAATACCAATCATTTCAACTGTTATACGCAATAAAATTTGATGCGCTTTCTGATTATCACTAGTTAAGGAGGATATGTAGCGGAACTAATTTTAAAATAGATGTACATAAATAGATCTATTGCACATTAAAATTACATATTAAATTTTTTTTATTTATTTATTTTAAAAGTTATTACAAGTTGCGATATAAGAACAAATTATAAGCGTGATATTGCTTGTGTTGAAATCAACAAGATCAATGAATTGATTATCACGCATAAAATATAGAGGATATTGAATTGAACTAGATTAGAGCTATATAGGTATATATGTACCTGTACCTACATGTTGGTTTTTAGAATTGAATACAATATCAAAATAAAATAATGTAGATTCTATAAACTCTCTATTGTTACAATTAATTATATACTTATATTACTTATACAGTCGAACTTCTCTAAGTGGAATCATGAAGGGGCTCAAATATTTGTTCGAGTTAGAGAAACTTCGAGTTAAAGAAATGTTAATGATTTATTGAAACATTACTTATCAAAACATCAGATTTTGATACATAGTTCTGTTGAAACAATTGATTCCATAAAATCGCTCTATTCTATTCAATGAATTGTGAATGGTATCAGTTGGGTTCTCCTCAATTGCGACGTATCAAATGCATTTCTAACTTCTGCATGAGGAGGCTTTACCAGTAGTGACTCTTCAACGGCACTGCGATCACTTTTTTCTTGTGAAGTAGATAGCGTATTGATACTTTTTATAATATCTTGATCGGTAGGGCATTCGCTAATTAGAAGATTCATGATCAGAAATTTATCAAAGCTCAAATGCTTCAGACTATGGATTTCCACAAATTTTTCGAATCGGCCTATAAAAGTATTTGAAAGTGTTCATTTGTTTCACTTGGTCGTTCTCTCAGTTCAGCCAATGGTATCTCGTCCTCCTTGTTGTGGTAGCTGTGTTTGCCAAATCCGGCCTTGGCAAACAGTTTTGAATTGTTTTTTGAGTAACATCATATATTAATCCATACTGCAGACATATTTTGTATAGAATCGAGGAGATCCATTTTAAGTATTGTATTGGAAAGTTCATAGCTCCCAACAACTTGAGTCAAGATTCTATATTTGTAATGGCACTTGAAACTTTTGATTATCCCTTGATCTAGAGATTATAATTTACATATCGCATTTGATGGGAAAAGAGATAATTTAATCGCCTTCAGTTGAATTTGAGGGTGTGCAGTACTATTGTCGACGAGGAACGAAACATTTCGACCTTGGTTCAATTTTTTTTTATCCATTCCAAGCATTAGCGACAATAGTTTCGAGTTAGAGGAGTCCCTGTATGCTTTGTTTGTCAAACTTTCTTCGAGTTAGGGAAATTCGAGTTGCGAAAGTTAGAGTTAGAGAAGTTTGACTGTATACTGAAAGAATAACGTTGTGATTTGTAATATTTTGATATATTTCACTTGGAACAAATCTATTGATCACGTGACGCGACTATGAACGTTTTTGAAGAGAAATACTCATCTTCTTTTTATAAGAAATATTTAATACCGTCAATAATTTAGCTATTGCTTAAACCGAAAACCACATTCCATTGGACAAAATAGTGTCAATAATAAATCAGTAAATTTCACAATTATATAAGATTTTTTTTGAAAATATGTAAAATATTGTTTTGAAAATTCGTCTTTTTTATTATAAGTTGTTTTTGAATAATAAAATAAGAAATGTATTAATTGTTTTTAAAATGGATTGTTTAGTGTGAATTGTATTGTTGTTATGTATGCCAATTCGGTCATAAAGTGTTTTTTAATTGACTGAAAATGGCCTTAAGCACAAAATTATAGCAGACTTGTTTTTGGTTGTAATGATCTGAAACCACTTTCACTCGTTTAGTCTACTGACCAACTTGGTAAAATACTACAAGTTTTTCTGTTTATTATAAAATGTCTTTAGGCAAAATGTGTTTTGTTTTTTTTTTTTGAAAAATTGTCTTCCAAAAAATGTATTAAAATTTTTATCATTTACTTAGAGGGATGGATTACCTATATGTATGTATATAGTTCTATTGGCAATTGGAATGAATTTAATGATTTTACTAAAAAATAAGTTGAATATTTTCGATGATGATTTTTGTAAATAAATACTCAAAAAAGTGCCCTAATCGAAAACTCGTTTTAAAAACATATCATGAAGAGGAGAAAGAAGTACTCGACTTCTTTATGTAAGTTTGTACGTATCATTGACCTCAGATATTTTTACACAAGACCAAAAGAGCACTTGCGTTTCTCAAAAACAAGCATTTGGATTTACGAAAAATTTATTACACTGAATTGATATACATACATATAAGTATTTATATTATAGATCAGGTTTTTTTCGGAAGTCTCACAAATTCATCAATATGCAATTTTTTTTAAATAAAACCATAACGAATTTTTATTTTCGACCAATTTATCGAAAGTTTTATTTCTCAAATTGTTAAAACTAGATTTATATTAACATGACTACATTTTAATTTGGTATATATATATGAAACAAAATATACACGATTAAATTGCCAGCAAAAGTGTGCAGAATGAATCAACAACTATTTCATTATAATACCAAATCTAGAAATTTCATCAATATTAATATCTATCTAAGATTTGATTATTTTTATTCATTGAAATTTCGATGTGTGGTCAGTGGGGTGCAACTATATAATCAAAAAATATGATGAAATAATCCTACATCCTAATTTCTACCTACAATTTATCATATTCCATTCATTATTTTAGATGTGTTTTGTCAAATTATCCTCTATGTACATAGTCTGTAATGATTTTCACTGTTTGGTTTAAAATTGTACCTACTCTAATGTGTGAAACATAATGTTGATGAAAAATAGATGTGAGTTACCTATCTATTGTGAAAAATTCAATTGCAAATCAAACAAAAATCAAACCAAGTACATATGACAAGATTAGGCGCCAACAAAATACATTCACGACTTGTTGCAACAAGCTTGTAAGCGAAGCTTTATTGGAACTAAATTATACAGGACATGTCAATTTCCAACAATAAAAACATCGAATAAACAACATTATATGACGCACAGGATAAACAACTCTTGTTTGAAAGAAACAACTCTTGATCTAACAATAAGAAAAATTATTGGTTAATAGAAGGAAAATCGAAATTTGCTTTTGAAATTTCAAGTAATCGTAATTCAGAAAATATTTCTAAAAAATCAGTTCATCTTCCACATTTGAATTAAAACTCTCATTTATTAGTTCAAGATTTTCTATTTCTTACCTAAAGAAAAATACTTTCTGCTGGATACGTTTCTAATACGTTTCGACGAAAACGCAAAACGTTTCAGAAACGTATTTTTTGACTGGATTTTAGTGTCACATACGTTTTCAAAACGTTCTATGAAACGTATTGAGAACGATTTGAAACATATTAAGACTGTATTTGGAACGATGTTCAAAAAATATTCAAAAACGTATTGGGATACGTTTTAAAGACGTATACGTTACAGAAATGTATCAATATACGTTCCGGAAACGTATACGTTTTCTATGTGTACCAGAAACGTTCCGGCTCATACGTATCGTTGAAAACGTCCCCGATACATATTCAATACGTAAATCGATACGTTTCGGCTGAAACGTATTTGAGATTAATCTTGATACGTATTTTGCTCATTGGGATTATATTAAAATCATATTATTATTAATAGATACACCTAATTCTGTTTTTACACGACAAATTGGTTCTTGGAGAAATCGTGTAAACAAATACATTGAATTTATGGAAATATCGAAGTTTAGTTCCAGTCCTAAGGAATCAGTAAAAATAATACAAAAATTTTGAAACTATAACTTACCATTTATTAATTTCTAAGGAAAATTAATTATCTATCTATATCTATCACAAACGAACTTTATTCCAATTTTTATTGATGAAAAAATTACTTTTCCCTTTGAAAAACGCAGTCAAATTGTAGACAGAACCAAAAAAAAAACCATATTGAAATTAGGGCCGTCCTAAGATATTCGGCACTCGTGGGCTACTATAAATAACAAAAAAGTATGAAATCGATAAAAATTACCGCCATCAAAAAGCTTGTGCCCCTGAGCTATAGCCCATTTAGCCCTGTGGTTAGAGTACCTCTGACTGAAATTATAAAATTTGGGAAATTTTTGGTAATAGAAATTCTATTATTATCCAATATTGCAAATAGAGAAATATTGTAAGTAAATAATCATGAAGCTAAATTTTCTTCTTGAAATTTGAGTCACTAGTGTTAAATCAAAAAAAAGTCGTGTAAAAGGAGAATCAATTTTTTTCGAATTCGTGTAAAAACAGAATTAGATGTACATCAGAATTATTGTAAATTCGAACAATCATGCTTATTAGAGCAAGAGATAAAATTTTGTTGAGACAATAACGAATTCTTGAATCAATTTTGGTTCAGGTTAACCTTCATTCTTATGCGGTAATAATTATTTGATTTAAACATCTGAATGTTTAAGCCACGAATAGAAAAAAGTTTCAATTAAATTTTAGGAGAAGAAATTATATTCTATGTTGAATGAATAATCTGCAGTATATAAGTTCGGAAAAAAAAAATTTAAGCGGATTTGGGTATTTTGGGAACGTTGACATCTTGTATAGACAGTCATAAGATCCCAGAAGGTTGCTTAAAATTTCGGACAAACAATTTGAGAAACAATTGTATAAATCACTCCAAAACAGGTGTAAATCACTATATCTCTTACAATATAAATACAAATAGACGAAAACAACTACTAGATTAATTTTAATTTATGGTATAAGGGATACTCTAGTCCACGAATAATATATACACATATTTTGTTGATTTTCTTCTATCATAAAAAAAATTAGTGGTAAGAATCAAGGTTAATTTCCTAGAGCAATAAAAGTATTGCTATAATTATATTATTGGAATAATCATTGGACCAAATAATAACAATAATAATAAATATGGAGTTCAAATAATTAACAAACATTCTAATTTGGACTAAAGAAAGGAAGGTTATATATATTTTGAGTTATTATAATTTTTTTTTTTTTGTATGAAAAACAACAAAAGTATTTCATGATTTGTACAATTTCCCAGTCAAATTCCCATATTTCTACATTTATCATCAGAATTCCCCGCAGTCATCTCAATTCTAACCAGATTATTCATGATTTCTTTTGTTCGGAGACATTTCAACATTTTCTGGAAAATATATTTCACAGATCTGCACAAATCTATGTCTCAATATTTAAATTTTTTTGAGAAATTAGAATTACTTTGGTTGTATATAGGTGATTATCGGATTATTTGACTTTTCGACAATTCAACTCTTTCATTATTCGGTATATACTTAATTTTTGGATATAAAAAAGTTCTTATATCCACAAAATGATCACTTTCAATTTCTTCTAAGAACCAGTCTCAATATCTCGTTATATGGCACATAACCATAAAAATCTCCATGAATATACACGAATATGTTCACAAAAATATCAATAAAGGAGAAAATATGAATTTTGTTGGATAAATATAAGAACTTATTGTTATTGAGGCTAATAATAACTGTCCGAATGGATGGAGGAAATTTGTTATTGTTTATCCATTATATAAATGAAGTTTTATGATTTCGATGACACATCAAAAAAGCTGGCCTATACCTATACATATATTTTATAAAATATATTAAGTGAGATTTTTCTTATTCAAACAAGATGATCACTTTCAATTTCTGTATACGGAACAAGTCTTACAACAGTATCTTGTTCTTCAGCACATTGCCATAGAAATCTTCCTATACCTACCTATATCATATAAAAATATTATTATTATTGTACAAATCATAATGTATAATTTACTTATACATCGATCGAATTGTCAATAAATGAATCTTTCTAAAAACCTTGACAAGATGTCGAATAATTTTGATTAAAACCGAAAAGAAAGTAGTCTTTAGTTGCCACTTGCCTTGAGAACAGTTAAGGCAGGGATAGACAGTGACTATAACCCACTTATTTAGAACATAATGAAATTGACGTATAGTACAGCGTCTGCGCGTACCTTAATAGAAAACGCGTTCTAAATGAAACGCGTTTTTTTCCTTCAGTCATACTGTTTACAACAGAAAAGTTAGTGGATTAGCGCCGCGGCGTTTACATTTCCTAATATTGTTTCGTCGCGTGTGTGATTTAGTGCACGATATGGATTTAATTATTTAGGTGTATATTTTGTCAAATTTTTATTATAAAATTTAAGGATTTCTTTTCCAATTATAAATTGAAATCATTGTAAGTTGATTTATTTATTTTTATGTCTTACAAAAATATATAGAAAGTATTAGAGTTTTTTTTATGGCACTTTCTTTTAATATAATAACATAAATACTTTATATCATTAAGTATAGGTATTTGTTAGATATTTTGATTTTATAAAACTATTCTTCAAATTTGTCGGGACTATTTGAATTCATAAGGTGATAGCAAAGAAATGTTATATCTACCTATATGACGCGACAATTGAATTTTAATTATATTCATGTACGTATACAATATGTAGGTATTATAGGTATAAACATTTCTATCATAATATGAACTTTCGAAACATTGATCAGTTGAAACTACCCTCTTATTTATTATTATTGCTTAATTAGCATTTAGCACACATTTCAGATTAATATTTTCATCAAATAGAATAGGAAACACTATACATACCTAAACACACACTCCCACGCGTACATGTTGATATGTAAAAAAGGTTTCGCGTTTAATTGCACGTTGAAGTCTCTTCGAAATAAATCCTATATCTATATATTCATAAATATAGATAGACATATATATACTACAACATATGAACTATGACTTTTAAATGTCACAAATGCTATATTTTTTTCTTTATAACATTTTTCCATTGAAAAACAATAAATATAAACAAATATACCTAGACAAACAAATTTATTAAAAAATATTTTTAACTGAAATTTGTTTTTTTCCTATATGTATTTACGAGTAGCTATATGTACTCATTATAGAATATTTATAATGAAGAATGTTGAACTTTTGCAACAAAAAAAAAAAACGTAGGTGCATCTACCTATAGAGCAATAAACATAAATTCGATTAACATTTAGGAGATGATTCCCATATATTGTTTGTTCGTTGTTTGTCACACCACCTCATGTTATTTATTTACTTAAGTATTCATAAGTGGTATGTATAGATATAAGACATTTATAAAACAAAAACAAATTGTATAGTCTCGATAATTTTTAGTTAGTAGTAGTAAATTGTAGTAGGATATTTCGAAAATTTTAGATTCAGGGACGTTCCGACTGCATCCTTTCTGATGTATGTAATATCCTATTTATGTTGTCCGTGTTAAAATTATAATAAATTTCATAAATTTTCGACATTTTATTCTTGATATATCTATTCAATAGGATATAAATACATAATATCAATTGAATTTAAAGAGAATCAAGATCAAATACATAAATATTAAAACCGTATATCCATCCATATTTTAATTGCAATTCAATTGTACTACTGTGCATTCAGCTATATAGCTCGAGCTTCACTTGTTTCACCAACTCTCTCGTCATAGAAATACACAATGTGTGATGTCTATCGTACTTTCAACTTAAATACTTTTATATGCAACTGAACATGTGACACAGTAGCTGAATTGTATCGATAAAAGAAATTTTATTGTTAGCGATACTGTTATCGTTTGTTGGTCGTTTACAAAAAAAAAAGAAATACATTTGTATTGTAAGTAAGACTATCAAAAGACGATCTGATATACTTGGTTCCATCCATATTTTTATTCACAATAAGAATTACATACATGTTGTACGTATACCTACATTGATATATACAGTTATATAGCTCGTTTCAATGAATACAATCTATTATGTATTGTTAGAATTGACAATATTATTCGGGAATTAAATTATTATGAGATCAGTTGTGCGAATTCAACAATATACAGACACTTGACTCGACCAACTTTCACTTACAATTAACATAAAAATTTTCGTTATTATATCTACATAGGTATATATACATATTTAATTGAGCAACAGTCGCTTATATTATTATTATTTTTTTCAACAGTATCTTGTAGGAATATCTCGGACATTTTTCATAATTAAATCCACAATTTTTATAAGAACATCAAATGGAAAATTGTGAAATACACTTTGGCCTTTCAACTAAAACTTGACCTTTACAATTTCAGAACTAATTATGTTGATACAATATTATCGACCATACTTATGATATATTTTTTGTTGTTATTGATATACATATACAGTATATGTATATACAGAATGATCCACCAGATGCTTTCCTGGTCTTGTAGGAACTCTGGTTCTAGTGAAGAGAAAAAAAGGCACTCGAAGATCTATAGTTTGGGAAATCGTTTCAACGTCAAAATGTTTTCTAAATATCACACTTCAGATCGTCGAGTCCGTTTTTTTATGCACACCCACTAGAGCCAGAGTTGCACGACCAGGAAACCCTCTGGTGGACCATTTGTATGTCTGTATATTCATTCAATAACAACGGAAAAACTATCGTATACATATACATAGACCATATAAATATTACTAACAATAAAATAAAAAATTACAAACCAAAATTAGTCGTGGTATACCTACGTCATAATAATAGGTGACTTTGAATAATACTAATATGGCAAATTGGATGGACATAGAAATTTACATATTCATTATATAACTGTAATAATATTGTGGGTGTTTAAAAAATGACCCACACATTTTGATATTCAAACAAGCTATTACCGCAAAATATTGTAAATCAGAAGTTAATTTAACAGTTCTTGCATTATAATTAAACTACTTACATATTATTATTATTGTTTTTTATGTAAAAAATAATATTATATAGGCTCTTATTGCTACTAACTAATAACAACAAATATTTGAAGATCGCCTTATTTTTAACTAGAAAAATAAATAACGACAAAGTTACGACTCATTTCGTATTCTATCGTTGTTTGTTTAACTATAAGAATTCTAATTTTAGTTCTATAGGAATTTGAGTGGAAAATATACAACTGGATAATGCAGTTTTGAATAGCTTTCCGATGTAGGTACATTATTAAGTATAGGTATATTTAGTAGTGAATATGTTTGGAAACTTGGAAAGCTCAATTTTACATATACCTATATTTATAAAAAATATTATTGAATTTCATCGTAGGTAGGAACAAATTGACAATGTCAAACGTCACTATATATCCTATATACAATATATAAAATAATAATTTTTTGCATAAGATACGAATTTATTCAACAATCTTCATATAAGAGTGATAATAAATTTATAAAACAATTATCATATATCTTGGTTTAATCATCACATCTTGTTTGCAATTCATAAAACGAAAAATATATCGTAGCTGTTTGCTTTATAATTTTTTTCGATTATGAAAATTGAAATTTGAAAAAAAAAGCAACACAAAACGGTTCTTCGGTTTAATTTCGCATTATTATAAATATAAATTTGGAAGATACGTGTGATTAACTGTGATAATTTAATGAACAATAGAGTATGTGACCTTTGTGAATTTGTGAATTCGATGTATTGATTCCGAATGACATCATCCCTATACCATGTAAATGTAATACAATTTTCAACAATGGATAATAATCAACAATCAAAACGATATGATGTACCTATGAAAAGAATGCTTAATTTTTCAAAAATAGAAGAAAACGAATTATCGAAAATATAAATAATTAGGATTACCTACACCTACAATATTGAAATGGTTTAGTGTCTAATCGCTCGTTCAAGTCGCTAAGTAAATCTTGATTTCCGGCCGCTTATAGATTAAAGAAATATTTTCAAATGTTTGTTTGTTGAATTTTAATGCATTTTTTAAAGTTTAACAAACACATTTTTCAATTCAGTCTTTTTAGTATAATGACCTTATAAACAAATAATAAAAACTAAAATCCCAAATGAGTCAAGATTTTATATATTTTTCCAACATATACAGGCTGATCCGTCAGTGGTCATCCTGGTCTTGTAGGAACTCCGGGTCTAGTGGAGAGGAAAAAAAAATTAACTTGATGATTTAAAGTTTGGGAAATCGTTTTAACGTCAAAATGTTATTCAAATATCACACTTTAGATCTTCGACTCCGTTTTTTTTGCACCCAGTAGAGCCAGAGTTACAAGACCAGGAAAGCCTCTGGTGGACCACCCTGTATATACGTATATATATATATATATATATATATATATATATAGTTATTGTTTTGTCATTTTTCTTTTATTAAATAACAAAAAAATTAATAAATCTATATTTCCAGTTCGTTACTTTGATAAATGTTAGTTTAAAATAAATGATATATCATTTTAATCATATGTCAAGTTTACTTTTCTATTACTTTAATTAATATTAAATTATTATGTCCTTTCATTGTTGTTATTATTATTATTATTAGTTTATTAATGTTCAAACACACCTATTTTCTTGAATATCAAGGAAAATCATTTAATATTTGATGATTAAAAGAATTCTTACAGGAATTCAAATCGACCAATTTATAACAAAATGAATTAGAGCTTGAAAATATTTTATTAGTTAAATAAATAACCGATACAATCAAAGTGAAACTGATTAAATTAAAATTGATAATATAAAATAGATATTATAAGTGATTATCACCTTAGGATGCCGTTGTATTATTGACAATAAATTATAGAAAACTTTCTCTAAAAATATGAAAATCTATCAACATTTTTTATTGTTAATTTCAAGGATTTGCTCATTTGCTCAGCATACATGTAATGTATATTAGATATAAAAATATATGTTATAGAAAGTATATAATTTTGTCTTATAATTAGATAATTAAGTGAATTGTCTCAAAATTCTTGTTCGATCAAAAACTAAACAAACAATTCCTATATTTTCTATTATTAGATTGAATATTTATATAGATAGGTGGGTAGGTAGGTAGGTAGGGAGGTAGGTAGGTAGATATAGATAGGTAAATAGATATATGCAGATAGATAGGTCACAGCGGTTTTTTGTAAAATAAAAAATTATACATAGATATAGATACAGGTACATTTTAGACATTACATAAATACATACATATGTAATTCTTTACGAATAGAATAAATTGAATTCTTTTTTCAATATATTTTACCTAAAATATTCGTTTGAAATAACTAAATAAATAAATAAACAAACATCCACATACATATAATCATTGACTATAAATAATTTCAAATTACATCATCTGAATGTTGTATATATGTTTTTTTTTTTGATTTGTTTTATAGTAGTACGCCGTTAGAACTACCTCTGCCTGATACACCATCTGAAATGGTTTCACGTCGTCGTATTCTTTCAAGATCTCGTGATGACCTCCATATGGATTCAACATTTCAACCCCCGGAAGATGAAGAAGACGTATGGTATCAAAAGGATAAACTTTACAAGGTAAATAATACTATAATATTATAAGAAAATACTAATATTTATACACAACATACAATACTATACATACATACGTATGTATTATGTATGTATACTTATACCGTTATTATTATTATTATTATTGATGTATGATCTATGATGTAAGAACTGGATAAGACTCTTTAGAATATTCAATTACTGAAAATTACTAATAAAAATGAGTTTTCTGAATATATAGGTTAACTTATTGCAAAATCTTATATTACATAGTTAATTAGCTGATATTTAGCAGATTCCTAATCACAAGTCATAATAGAAAGTTGATTAACGAAATTGATTTGGAATTAATCATCCATGTATGCATAGATATTCAAAATTTCGAATGTAATATTTTTCATAAATGTCAAAAGACAAAATTGACAGGTGATTTGTAATTAAAAAAAAAAAATTGATTGTATAATATAGTAATTATTATTATAATATTGATTGGACTAGTATTTTAAGATGATTGAACCCTTGAACATATATATATTCAACAGTAAAATCAAGAAAGTAGGCGATAATTATTCAGGTCTATATCCAAATATGTATCGATCATTCACATCAATGATAATAAAACTTTAATCTATTCCAATTTCAATTAACAATAATAATTCATTACCATTTCCAATACCTTGAACTTAAACGATGACTAAATATAATAAAAATTAACAAATTGATATTGGAAAAAAAAAAATGTCAACATACATTATTTCCGGTATACTAACGTCGGTTCCGGTTAAATTACTTGCGTGTGAATAAAATAATAATTCGAACAACTGTTAAATTATTTATTCAATATAAATTATCATTATTATTATTAGTAAGCATACCCCTTGTAAAAAAAATTGAATCGAAGGGGAAAAAAATTGCTTTTATCATTTCGAGATTTTTGCAATATTATCAGATGATTCGCCCACCCTGACCTTAGGTGGGGCTTGTTGAAATTCCGTCTTGAGTTTGTTGAACTGTAAACATGGCAATGTTCGCTTTTTTTCTAAGAAATTAATAAAAAAAAACGTCTAGTTGTGATATAATCGAGTTTGAATTTAGCAACACAATTTTGGGGTTTGTTCAATTAATATTAAAGAGAAAAAAATCGCTTATCTAAATTAGGAACGCTTATAAATAAAATTCCATTTCTATCGAAACATCATAACAAAATTAATTAAATCCTATTTTTATCGTACAATAAAATCTAAATTACTTAATTTTTTTATATCACTCAAATTTATTGATTCATTAAAGGTCATTATTGCAATCAAATCAAAATTTATAAGGCCTTCAAAATAATTTTCATATACCTGTATATACATATACGGTTGATTATTCTAATAATTACTTCTTATTGCGTGGGCGTTGGCTAATTAGGAAAAATATATTTATGTATTATTACCTAAAAAATGACGTCACAATTTTAATAATTCCTTAAAATATTTGTGAATAATACGTTAAACGGCATATTAGAACTAATTGAAAACTAATCGATAAAAATAGCATCAGTCGGATGGTATTGAGTACGATTTTATCATAATATCATTTGTAAATTGGACCGTCAACAATCTTGCCAAATTAATTGCATTGCAATGCAATCTATCTATTTAGTCATTAGTTATTGCTATCTTTATTGCGTACTCGTGTATGTTTTCTTTTTCACTACGGTTATATGATCGAAAAAAGTTAAAACTTATTTATTATTGTTGGAGGACAAATCGATCTAAATTATTTATTAGATGAATTATTAGATGAAAGGACACCTACATGTACAAGTATACAAAGTATTTCGTTAGTTATGAAAAACGCATTTGAGGATTTGAGGACTATTCAAGCATTAAAACGGGAAATATGGAAAATTAATATTGTTTAAAAGATATTTATTTGATTTTCAACAATTATATAGCTTGTATGGGTGTCTCCTATAGTTAAAATAGCGTTTTTTACTTCCTCCACTGTAACACGAGTCATAGACGATAGAAGCGACTGACGGAACACACTGTATATATATATATACATATGCTACCTACATATAATAAACGACTGTATTGTTGGTAAAAATTAAATTTATTATAAGAAAAAATTAGCAGTTTCCAATAAAATATATTTATAACTTTATTAGTATATATTTAAAAATTTATTTACATTAAATTCGAATGATGCGAGAGGAAAGAAACGAGGTTTCGCTATAAACAGATGATTGTGTCAGGTGGAAATCATTCATATGGTCTACCTGAACTCGCTTTCTCTTATTAAAGAGTTATGTTGTGTGTTTCTCATATAAACAGAATTATTATCGTTATTATTATTTGAGTATAGTAAGATTTATTTTTTTCAAGCAAACATTCATTATTTTATAAAATATTCTTTTTAAATAATGAATGTTAACTCAAGACAATTCAATTTTATGGTTTTAATTATTTTGCAAAACAGTTGCATTTATAATACATACATATGTATTTGGTTGTTTTTTTTTTTATGTTACTTCTTATCAAATTGGATGATCCACGAGTTGAATGCTTAAACCGCAAACGACCTTTAACCTTGCTCTGTTTTACCGCTTAGGACTACTGATCCTTTGTTGATAAACAGGAATTGTAAGCCAGTCTTAACACTAGAACTGAACAATTCTATGTGTCTTAAGTATCATTATACTAAGTTGTTTATCACGATATACTTTCATAAAATTACGCAATCGTAAAAATTTACAATACAAAAATTTCGGAGTCGATTTTATTGTTATTATTATCATTATTTTGGTTTTGGTTATTTTCCTCAATTCTCATTTATTTATATATATTTATTCATTTATTTATACATATAATTAATAATTAAATCTGGTATTACATAATTGTTAATTAGGTAATAAATTCGTATCTACTGTTTTTATTGAATGTGATTCAAAATCGCATAATGTCATAATTCGACCTAGATTTATTGTTCTTTCTTTCACTCTCACTATATGACCTTTTAAACTTAAGTTTCTTGAGAACTCCAAGATCTATATCTATGTTACATATAGAACATGTTCAATAAAATAATAACAATTATAAATATATAAATTAAATTTGTTATAATACCGAAAATATTGAATTATAAATTGTTGGATTATTATTATTATTATTATTATTATTATTATTATTATTGGATCATGCTTCAAGTTACTGGACAACGGTCTTGACATTTGCAGAGACCCTGACGACCAACCAAACAACTTTCACAAGACATCGTATAATTTAAAACAAATATTTAAACAAAAAAAATTGCTTTTCTATTGTTTATATAGCTGATTTTACTTATTTCCCATTAATAGGAATAATCGTATAACGAAACTATACAGTAAAAGTGAGCAAGTATGGTATAAATGAAAAGAAAATTGGAAATTGATCAGGAAAATCAAAAAAAAAAAAATTCAATTTCCATTTTAAATATTTTATTTTATTATTGAATATAATTACGATTTTATTCTAACCCGATAATAGAAACTTTTAAATTGAAAAAATACTTTCTAATAACTATTAAAAAAAGGTATATATAGGTGCCTATTTTGTATTATTTTCAAATATTTGACAATATAAGAAATTATTTACACAATAAATAGAGTCTTGTTGATTTATCTATTGTTTTGAATAAATAATCTGTAATTCAATCTACTTGGTACAAGTCTGTTTGATGAGGTTGCCATTGTAATTACAAATTACAATCAAATACCATAATATTAAAAAAAGTGTAATAAGGACAATTTTCCAATATTATTAAATATTCAATACAATTTTAGTTCAAATGTATTATTATTATTATTATTGGAAATTAATGTTATGCATCTAGTTAAAAATAAGCAAACTATTTAGAAAGTTATCATAAGTCGGCACATGTTCTACAAATAATAATATTGTTGAGATAATAACAGTTTTTGATACTTTTCATTTTAATTAAAGCATTTCTTTTTTCGTTTTGGTTTTTGGTTAAGTTAAAAAAAAAAAATTATATATATATATATATATATATATATATAGGTGTACCTATAGAAAACAAAACAGAAAGTAATTACTTAAAATAAACGACCTTAAGAAGAATGTCAAGGTTATTATATGTATATAATATACACATGTATGATGTAGATTGTAGATATTTATTGGAGATTATTGTGGATAGATTCCTAACTCTATATATTAGGATATATAGTTGTATATATAATATATAGCGATATATCATCGTGAAAATTATATACCATCAACATTACAGCTAGAATGAATCATCTTTGCTAATAGTTTTTACACGAGATACAGTTAAGGTAATTGCAACAGAGGTCCTCAATGTGCAACAAATCGTTTAGAACGTTGCTATGCTCAGCAACTAAAGATGCCTTAAGGCGTTATAGCCGTTACAATAACGTCCTTGTAATGAACACTAAACGTTCACGTCATTAGCTCATACATATTATATTTATGGTATCAATAATACATACATATAGAATATATACTATACACCATATATTCTTATAGAGCAGATTTTTTTATTTTTTTATTTATACATAGGTAAATATATCTACATGTATGTATATGTATTCTTAAAATTAGTGATAACTTTAAAGACCTTTTTAACATTTATTTATCGACTTATAGAATTTCATGAACAAATACATATATAACAGTACAAAATGGACCATTTCTTCTCGTAATTGTTTCTAATTCGAAACGACAACAAAATTTTAATATTCAAAACAAACTATACTACTAATTGATATCGTTTCAACCAATATAAAATACAATATAATCCTAAAAACAAAGGGACAGAATCCGATTAGGTATAATAACATGATGAACTGAAAAGTAAACCATCACTAACTAATAAGTAAATAGACAATTTGATTTGTTGTTCTTTCTTGAGTTTGGAAGGCGTACAGACAATACCCATAATATAAGAATTGAAATTCTTCAGTGTACATACATTACATATATGTAATCCAGAAATAAGTGAATTTTCTAAATTTTATACAGATTGCTATATACAGCATGTCCAGAAATAATGTGCAAGAAAATTGAGGCGTAATTCTACACTCAAAAATATAGGGACAAGTCTATGTAACATTTTCTCGAAAGCTCAATATTAACGGAAATATAGCGAGCCTCAAACTTGTTCTTTTCTAAAGAGAATTTATCATTGACCTTAAATTTTGTTTTATTACATAAAATTTGGTGGGAAATGGATAGTCCTAAAGGGCACTATGATCATCTATGTAATTGTTCAAAGCTTTTTTGTGTTTTGAGTTTTGCAGTTCTTATTGACGATCATCGAAAAATATGTAAGGAAGGTTCTTCTGTTCAAAGAAAGTCGATAAAGTCAATAGTTTTCGAGTAAAGTCTATTCGAAATTTAGCAGTTGTTAAATCTTGTTCAATACAGCATAAACAATTTATTATTAAAAGCAAGTGTGCCAAATTTGAGGGCAATTGGTTCTATACCAAACAAGTTATTGGCAAATTCTCTTTAGAAAGACATAAATTTGAGGCTCTATAAAGTGTTACATAGACTTGTCTCATTATTAATATATTCGTTTAACAGTAAAGTTACATTATTAGAATCTAAGAATAAAAAAAAACAAGAAGAATAAATGACAAAATTGGAATAAAAACCAAAATATACATACCTTCATGATTGACAATGAGATTAGTTCTGGAATACCAAATATTATTTTTGCTTGTAAATATAATTTGATTTTCCTTAAAAAAATTCACATATCAACAGTGATACAAGAGTGTTCTTTGTCGTTTCTACATCATAAAGAGCTATAAATATGAGAAATAATTTTCGTGCAAGATACCTTATAAAGAAGCAGCCAGTTTCTAAAACATTTCGTATGATCTCTTGTAGTTTATCATGAAAATGTAAATTATTCAAGCACGCACCACACGAGTTTATATACGACAACTTTTACTATTATAGATTCCTTACTTTTACTGTACATTTTTATTTTATTTTATTATTTTGAATATTATCTTTATATATATATACATAGGGTAGTAGCAATAGTTGAATAAAATATCAACACATAAATCCATCAAATTTATTTTACTGTACACTGTGTTGGTACATTAAAAACAAATCGAAATAATATTAAAATCGAATTTACAATAAATCGTTCTTGACAAGTCATCTTTTATTCTATTAAATATTCTATCCATCTTTATTTGAAATAGAATCATCAATTTCAATATAAAATCTTGGATCATCAAAATCATTACTATATATATATATAAATAAAACTGAAATATTTTCTAGTTGGTTAAACTATAAATTATGTGAGAAAATTATGAAAATATTCCCATCAACTGAACAATATGACGATTTTATGTAATATTAACGATTACTTTATCTATATCGATTAGAGATGTATATTATATACATTATACATATAAAATCCAACTATATAACGTATACAGGATATTACTTAATGATATATACCTTAATTAAATGGGTGACTCCTGGACCAATTTTAAGTAAAAAAAGTTCATATGAACCTATGTCCTAAAATGCATTGTATACAGGATCGTCCACCAGATGCTTTCCTGGTCTTGCAACTCTGGCTCTAGTGGGTGCAAAGAAAAACGTAGTCGACGATCTAAAGTGTGATATTCAGATAATATTTTGACGTTAAAACGATTTGCGAAACTTTAGATCTTCGAGTGCATGTTTCTTTCTCTCCACTAGAACTAGAGTTATTCCTACAAGACCAGGAAAGTTTCTGATGGACCACCTGTATATGTATAATGTATATTCTAGTCGTCTTTTCACTCGTTATGTTGCCTAAATTGGTTCCAAAATCCACACAAAAATATTAGTTCGAAAAAACATACCGTATGTCCCCGAATTGAGTTCACAAGAGGAGAAAAAACTCTTATTTTTAATTTCTCAGAAAATTTCACTCTTGATAATTTGCCCTGCTTGTTTTCAAATCCCCCAAAACATAAATTACTTTTTATTTAACATGAACGGTTCTTCAAAATTTGGACTTTTTTAATTATTAGAAGTGACTCTAGTAGGAGGACTTAATTGAAAAGTGTTCAAATTGGTGTCCATCAACTAAATGACAATGTCTTAGTGTTAAAAAAGATCTTTTCTCTGCACTCTGTTGAGTATTTCCGGCTCGATATTGTGCAATTTCATATCGAAATCCGTTTTTTTCAAATCTTGACTCTTAAAACTTTATTATTTTGTTTATAGCAGAATTTTTGTAGTACTGTATTAAAAAAGAATGTTATTTTTTGGGGATGCCATTCAAAAAAATTGTACCTTTTACTGCCTCCTCAAAGTACGTCACTGTACATAGAATTTCCAGACTTTTGGTTCACACTGTATATGTAGAGTGTAATTTTTTATTAATCAGATCATGGTCAAAGAGTTTAAAAAATAATAATGTTAATATTTCATTACGAATTTATGGTGAATTATATTGGAAAATTTGATCAGAATTAGATATAAATTGAAAAGTTTCAATAAAAGATTTGTTTACTTTCACAATATTGCAATTTTTTCTAATCTATGATCGATAGATTTCTATTGACTTTCGCTTATATTGATTCCAAATCAATATTGTGCTTCTAAATAATATCCATTTTTATTAGTATTGTATCGATATTGTGAAAGTTTCATATACACTTATTATCACGTAGATCATCAATAAATTAAAATTATATTTTTTATTTATTATTTTCGATATAAAATATATAAGAATATATGTAGCGCTTGGTTTATAATTAAACTTCTTAAAAAAATCATCATTACTATCATTGTACATGAGAAATTTATACGTAATCATATTGTTTTGGTTACATTATGCAATAATCATTAAAACGTAGGCACATTGTCATTGGCTCTCTAGAAAGTTAGATTTAATAAAATGCCAAGAAAGTTATAAAATTCGCTGTTGTTTTTTTTCTTTTCTTGTTTCTTCAATTTTTGTTTATTTTAACTTATTGTATGCAATAATTTTGTAATTTTTCAACAATTACAAAATATAAAATTAACAAAATAATTGAATTATTTATAAATATGGTGAAATTTAATCGATAAATAGTTATTGTAACAATACAATAACAATGTTAATGTCGATATATATGTATGTAACTTAACAAGAAACTAGAGCAGTCAGTTGTATAACGAAATTGTATAACTTATTATAAACCTCTCTAATGCCTCAAGTTAAGTCATGTTTTTGCGGTTGTCCTGAAATTTTATAATATATATTCTAATTCTATGTGTATTGTATTATATTTTAATATTTTATGCAACATTAATTTTTTTTGTGTTTTTTTTTTTTGGTATTTAATCAAAGATATAATTAAGATAATACCTAGTTGAAGAATAGAACAAAATAGATAATAACAGTTTCTATATATTCATAATGCAGCCAAGTATGACAGAATATTATGCTATTGAAGCCGGTTTTCTTAGCAGTAGGTAATGATGGTTAACTGTATATAGCTCAAAGTGTGTTAGTATGGTGTATCCTCAACTTTTTACATCAATAACAACTAGATAACTAGAATCAATAAAACCTGTTACTATATGTACATATAGCCAGTATAACTGGGATCTATTTATCAATTTTCATTTATATTATATGGCAAATATAATTTCATTATTCAATTTACAGGACCATATACAAGAAGTTCTTGATAAATGGACACAAATCGATGATGAAATTTGGGCCAAAGTTATTGTGTTAGAACGTAATCGTCGTGTTGCTAAAGCTTATGCACGTGCTCCTGTGCTTACAGTAAATGGTTCCGATGATGGATTCGATGGTTTCCGGTATGTATCAAAATAATAGTATAGAAAAAAAAAAACAATCAAAAGAAAATAATAATAGAAAATCGAAAAATCTACCATCCATACTTCCTATTTATGTTACTTTTACTTGAATTCGATTAAATTGAAAGAAAGAATAAGGAAAATTCTAATCGATGATCATCAATTCAATTGTTTCGAAAATTTTATCAATCAAATCTCGATTTTGCATTGATTGCTGATTAACACACACAACCTTTCTTATTTTCTAATACTGTAATATAACAAAACTTTTTTTTCTAGAAATAAAAAAAATATATATATTCAAAAACATAATTATAAATATTAACGATTAAAAATCGTATTTGTTGTAATAATTGTTTGAAAATATTGGTTGCACAGATGTGGGTGCGGAGCTGTTGCAAAATAGTCGTTCTAATCGTAGACAAACCTTTCTAATCGTTAACCTACACGGTAATTTGCTACAATTTACCAACAATATTTTTAATCTAAAACAAATGTTTGGTTAAAATTTGAATCTATATCCAATATTATTTTTTGATATATAATAAAAATTAAACAAAATTATACTCTTATTATATAATTTATTATTTATGATATTTCCAAGGTTTTTTGTAGATACAGTATTTGCTTCTTAACATCACGTTTCTCTTTATAGGTTAGTACTTTATATGAGATAACAAAGTAATTCGTGTCTGGTGCCTAAAGATGCATTCTGATTTATTAAAAGTTGTTTGAAACACGCACCACCCGCTATTCTCATTATAACATATCGTTCTAATTTACAACCGCATTTCACACTTCTTATAAGCTACTGATTTACTAGATCGCTTATTATAATAAATTGCCATCTATTTTTTGTTGGTTTAATTTTACGCTCAAGTCCAAATACAATTAAGTGGAGGTTCAAAATGCCGAATATCCGAAAAACTGGATTTTCTTTAATTAAGCATTTTCCGATTATCTAATAGTAGTAGAACATTGGAGGCCAGTTTTTCAATCTATCTGGTAACTTTTGATTATTCATTTACTTATTGTTAGTTGTTAGTTTGGAAAAAATTCAAAATATTCGACACCCACGAAATAAATTAGAATAAACCGGCTCTAACAAATTCACTACAATTTATTTATTTTTATTAACAATCACAACAATCAAATCCAACGCTAAAACAACGTGTTAGTGTAAGAGGTTTCCTATGTTAAATTAAATCAAAGCACATAACTAAAAACAATCTTTGTTCTTTTATCTATATCTTATTTGTTTTATTTTCCCCTTCATTATTATTATCAATTTTAATCCGGTTTTGTAAAATTCCAAACATTCGCAAAACAGGTCAATAGTCTTTTGCTTTCGCTATTTTATTACATACACCAAAATCAAAAAATCGTACAAACAGATGTGTGATGGAAACTATTTTTTTTAATTTTTTCGGAAAATTTCTACTTGAAATAATCCTATCATATAAATTAATAGAAAATAATAAAAACTTTTATAGAATAGTAATCGATAATCATTTCAAATTTGCAAAAATTAGGTGTGGAAATAACCGTCATTCTATTAACAACATTCTTTCAAATAATCAAACTACAAAATAGACATTCTATATACAATGATCGGAATCTCTCTATATTACCTACACATATACATTATATAAAACAGTATTTTTCTCTTTAGGAATGGAACGACCTTCATTTGAAGCATTTAAAGATAATCAAAGGCGTTTACTAACTGTTTAAATTTTCTATAATTTCTTTTGTTGAAATCTTTTTTTTATCCAATTACAAATTCATTTTAATGTACATATACATGTATTTGTAATATATTACGAGGGTGTAGTTATCAATAGGTTTATTGATCAACGATTTCAGCCCACGTTCTGACCGCACAACGACCTTCTATAAGAATCATCCTTGGAAGGTCCATTCTTTTCATATAATCAAAGAAAAGAAAATGAAAATAATAATAATAGCAATTGAAAAGATGGATCAGTTTTTTATTATTCTAGTGAAAATGAAGAATATTATCAAACCATTTTCCAAGTCATCTAAAATAAAGTTTCATCATCTACAGATCTTTTTTATCTTTTGACTTTTGCAACCTCTATTCAGTTCTCATTGAAGATCATAGAAAAATACGCCAGAAAGGCTTTCCTCCTTAAAGTCAATAAAAAGAACCGTTTTTTAGTGTTCAAATTCCTTCAAAGTTTAGTACTAATTATTAAATTTTGTTTAATACAACATAAACAAAGCATGTTTTGGAAGCTACATGAAAAACAAATGAAATATATTTTTTTAACCATTCTAAGAACATATTTTGTTATTAGATAAGCATACATTCTAAAAAATTCTGACAATATTTTGCTTCTATTTGAACATCGCAGCATTTCACTTCCAAGTAACGCTGTGTTTATGCTGTCTTGAACAAGCTTTAACAACCAGTACTAAACTTTGAATAGACTTTACTTGAAAACGGTTGACTTTATCAATTTCTATTGTATTTTTATATGATCTTCAATAAGAACTGAATAGAGGTTGCAAAAGTCAAAAGATACAACAGTTCTAGACAATAGTGCCTTAGACGCTTTAGGAATATCCATTTTTCACTAAATTTTGTGTGTTGATACAATTTATCCTTACAAACAAGTGTACCAAATTTGTGGATAATTGCTTCGATACCAAATAAGTTACTGGCAATTTTTCTTTAGAAAAACTCAAGTTTGAGGCTCTATATCTCTGTTAATATTGAGTTATCGAAAAAGTGACATAGACTTGTCCCATTATTTTCGAGTATAGAATCATCCTTCAAATTTTTGGCACATAATTCCAGGACAGCCTGTATATAATAACAAATATAGATAGTTGTAGTTTGTTAACGAAACGTTTGTTTTTGTCGCTAAAACTGGCAGGCAATTTAGGATTATAATAGATGTAATAAAAATCTGGTAAGATGTCAAGAGATTTTATTTAGGATATACTGGGTTCGCCGGCCAAAGACTCCTTAGCAATTACACAAGGTCGTCTAGTCTGGGTAACGCTGATTTTTTTGCCAAATCCCGTTCTCTATAGTTATGCAAAAAGTGTTAAACAGTCCATAATGTATCAAGAGAAATTTAAACTATATCACCAACATCTACCTTCACTATACATAATATAATACATCCATCCATCTCCGTATTTTTTATCAGAAATTATTGAGATACGTGTTAAATAATAATTCATATATATGGTTTTTTATATAAAATCGATTCCCAGTTCATTTCTACATACATAATGTCATGTGCCATATGTATAATCTGTATAATGAGGGATCATAAATAATATCTATTATACATCATTTAAATGACTGCTATGAGACAAGTAACACAGGAATCTCTATTAAGGAAATCACTAAACCGTGTAATTTTGCAACTTGTATGACATATATGTATACACAACCACATTAAGCAATTAACACCTCAACAACCAGGCCCATAATAATAAAACAAAATAATATAAATCATAATGTTGTTTATCAGCTAATATGAATCATACATATTATAGGTATCAATATATGTAGAATATAAATGAATTTTTCAATTCTTTTTTGATATCTATAAACGATACCTATCTATTTCTTATCTGATTTTAAATGATCATAATCATAGAATTAAATGTGAAAGAGAAATGGCAAATTCTCCAAGATTAACATCGGTTTGTTTGATCATTTCGTTGTTAGACATCTGCTGAAGTGTCGTTCATGAATACTTGAGAAATAACAAAAAAATTGTGTAGAAAGATATTTCGATCGAATCATTTGACAGTTATTTGTAAAAAGGACATTATTTTATCCTTTATTTAAATCAATTGCAATTTCTCAGTAAACCAAACCAATGACAAGTTAGAGGACTCGAAGTGATCGGCATCCTTTTTTCTTTTTTTTTTTCCAACCATAGGTACATTCAAGGTCGTCTCATCTGAGGTTTCACGCCCACAATATGTTGTACTGTGATCCCGTAATTGAAATACAATAAACCAAGAATGTTTTCTATAGAAATTTAATAGAAAAACGTAAAATAATAATAATATAAATCTACGTAGTAAGTATTTGTATGTTCATACGTATAATACCTAGATATCGTACATTGTATTATACCTACATCTTTACGTAGGTATGATATGTATAGTATATGTACATGTATGGGTGTAACATACATATGTAATATAAATAATATATAATAAGGGCTTGTAACCGACATAAACTATTGACATAATTTTATTGCAATTTGTTAAACATATACCCTGGATTGAAATCTGAATGTATCCCGTTTAACATATGATAAATTGTTTTTTTTAACAAAGATAGGTACCTATCGCAACTTGAATTACAACATTCAACATATACAATACAGTAGTATAAGATAGTTGATACTCGTACAATTTACCAACAAAGACAATCCCATTATAATTACCTTGAAATTCAAATATCGTTAACAATTAACATTTAATTAAAATATTATTAAATTGTAACAGAGTTTCATATTCTATTGAATGTTTGTAAGTTGAATAATAATAATAATAAAATAATAGTAATATAATTTATTAATTGTGGGTAGTTCTAGATAAACTTTAAACGCCATTGTCACACCCAAAACTGATTTACCACAACCATGATATTGCTATTGTTTTGCAAAATGATTGCATAACTGAAATTTAGATAATAATAACAAATACATTTGAATATTAAATTTTTATATAAAAATTGATACGAATCAATTTTCATTTAAAAGAGAAAACATATTTTCCAAATATGTTTATTGTACGTACATACATCGTAAATACATATGTATATGTATGTACATATGTATGTAATCAAAATGTTGTACATATAAGTACATATATGTAGCCTATAAATTTTGAAAAGTATAGATTACATATGGAACTAAAGGAATTGTTGTAAATTATTCCAGTAGTTTTGGAAAGGAGTGAAAGTTAATCATACGTGTGAAATTGTTAACAATAAAATAAATAATCGTGGAATGTAGAAAACAAACGTAGATCAACAGACCAAAAATTTTATAACTTCATTAACATGATTTAACAAATTAAAGAAAATTTCACAATCATATATTGTTATTAATTTCGATTATTCATTGATAAATATCAAAATTTGTTTTAAGGGCGCCTAATATCAACGCCCTTTCAATTCGAATCAACTAACAGAAGCCTCAAATGAGTTAATTAACCAAAATCCAAAAAAAAAAGAAGAAAAAATTAAAATGACAAATAAAAATTTGTTAACAATAATAATAACTAATGGTCATCTATAGACAAATAAAATAGAATAAACAGACCAATAAAATGGAATATTTTTAATAAATTATGATAGATAATAGGTACCTATACCGATTGTGAGATTTGTTTTGTTATTTTTCGTGAGCACAATAAAACATTTGGTCAGTGATGCTTAAAGTTACTTTTTTGTATATGTATATAGCTATATATATTCAATTTTTCTCGTATTAAACTTTCACTTCTTCAGACTAAAAATTGTGTTACTTAATTGTTTTTCTCAAATTTTTTTTCATCTTTTTTAGAATTGGTTTGTGTGGCTTTGACAATCCTATGAGAGACCAGAAAACTGAAGAATTCAAAAGACATATCGGCCATGTAAGTATCAATTTAATTTGAATTGAAATATTAAAACCCAACATAAAAATCAATAATAATAATCAAATTCATACAGATTATTTAATGTTATCGCTATTATAGAAGGCTATAATGTCAAGTAGGTAGTCGAAATGCCTCAAGCTCTAGCTAACTATACTTGTATATATAAAATAAATTTGAACCATACCTATTTAAAAACAACACCATAAACTCTAGTAAAAGAATTGGGTGTTTAAAAAACGATAATAACAATTTAAATATGAGAGATAGTTTGCAATAAATTAAACCATAATTGGTTTACAATTTATTATCAGTAATAATTTTTATCGCTCAATCCTGTTTGATTTTTCTCAGAATTAATTAATTATTTTTTTAAAATTTATTAGGGGGTGAAGATCAAAATGGACGATGCTGGGAATATTCTTATCAAACGTGTATCTAAATGTAATGTTTATATAAAAAATACTGGACAAGATGATGAAAATGCTATTGGTAATGAAATTTTAAAACTTCCAAATTGTGCACTTGAGCCCGAAAAACCTTTCAAAGTAATTGTTCTTGTTGTTGGGATTATTTTTTATTTTTTTTATTTAATAATCAAATATTGTTTATTAATAATTTTAGTTGTTCGATATGAAAAAATTCCAATCTAATGTAAATCGAGAATTACGTCGTGCTTATCCTGATCGTCGACGATTAGAATGTCAATGTCTTAGCGCAATTGCATTTGTTAAATCTGAATCTGAATTATTAGAATGTCCTATATGGGTATTAATTATAAATGTTGTTGCAATGGATATGTTAAAATCAAAATTACCACCAGGTATAAATATATATACAATTCTATTTATATATATAGGTATATCAATTAATTAATATATAATGCTGTTTATATATTTAAAGTTCAACGTGTTATGGATATCAAAAATCGTCCACGTATTCCAATACCTGATGAAGATCCTTATAGTGTCGCAGGTAACGGTAGTGGATCATCGGGTAGTTCAGGTTTCGCTGGTGGTGGTAATGTAGCCGCAACAAGGGAACAACTTCTTTTGCAAAGTCAACAACATGCTCAACGTCGCAGTGAGAAACCACCTAAACTACCACCACGTGAAAATATGTATCCCCATGACATACCTAAGGTATATTATTTATTATATTAGTCGGATTCACATCTAGAAGCTTTTTATACGCCTACAATCATAATAAACACATAAATTACAAAGTTGCAATAGAATATACATGACCGTTACTGAATAGATGCTATCAATTTTAATTATTGCCAACTAACTGTGTACAACTATGTCGGTGATATTCTATAAATATCCTTAGCATCTTCGCCAACAGTTTCTATAATATGTTGTTGGGGAAAAAAGAATTCAAAAAGTTCAAAATACCAAAACCAGTTTACACCTTACCTTCATAATTTATTATTATCAACATACATATCTATTTCATTTACCTCAATAATTCGTTATCAATTAAATAAATTATTAAATGAGGTAGGTATGTTTATACCTACATAGCTAGAAGTACTGTTTAATTTTATATACATACATAATACGATATGCGTATATAATATATACATATGTATATATGTACCTACATACATATAGGTAGGTATTATGTATGACATTTATTAAAAGAAAGAAATTTGAATAAAAGTCAACAAATGTTGGAACAAGTCGAGCTTTATAACTCATGAGATAGTGCATCACTGGTAGGAGTGCAAACAACGATATATTACATAAAAATCAAAATACAAGCTTCGACACAATAATAAACAACAAACATATATAAACAGCTCCATACATATCACTATATTGTCGACAAACAAAATAATTTTATCGATCAATACGATATTGTTTACTTCGATTGTTACGGTTGAATAAAGAAATAACATTAAACAATAACAATAATTCAACAGCTACCCAAATTTCTACCATTACATAAATTTCACAAACAACCAGGGCTGCATTCACACTTTTTTAAACTTGTCGCTACATATCTATAGTTATATTATATTTAGGGTCCTTCTATCATCACCAAAGGCTCAAGATTCACCAAAACGTTATATTAGCTAATATTTGAAAAATCTAGTCATAACTAGATCAATAATAATTGATTTATATGATGATTTTCAGCCGGACTACGACGATGACCATGACAATAATCGACTAAAGCCATTTCCATCATCGCGTAAAGAAAAATCAAAAGACAATAAAAAATATGGTGAGTTTTGGTTGTAATTTGAGTTTAAATAACATTAAAATATTTACTAATTGTATAAATATATATATATAGATGATCCTTATTATTGCGGTTTGAGAGCTCGTGTACCAAATTTCGTAGTAAAATCAAAAGCAAAAGAATCATTACCATCAAAACGTTATTCAATTAGTCAACAACAATCACTACCACCACCATTACCAATGATGAATCAACATCATCAAATAGGACAAATACCGCATCATCATGCTATGTGGCAGACTAGAAGTTTTGAAAGTGGCATAGGTAATCAATTGTAACAAATAAATCAATAATAATAATAATAATAATAACGATAATGATAATAATTAATTACAGATTCTGACGTAATGGAATCACCGTATAATCAAATTTATGGTAGACTTCCTATTCCTACTCGAGCGTATATTCCCAGTCAACCACGGACAATGTATATTGGTGAATGGGATTGAATATTTCCCGTGTAAATTTTAAATTGAAATGACTTATTATTAGTCTAATATGTGAATTTGTCAATTTTGTTTTTTTATTCACTATTATTAAAACAAATCTAATTAAGACTTATTTTTCTATTGTATGTTAAAACGAATTGATTTTTTTTTTTTTGTGAACATTCAACGATTTTCTTATTCAGGCTTAATATTTTTTTGTACTGCCAATATCGATATTTCCCTGTTTAATTTTGTAACGTAATTAAAATGTATTATTTTTGTACTCATAATTGCCTTGTAAATAGACAAGATTCGTAATATTTAGTACATACAACGTATATATAAATATTTCTGTCTTATAATACTTAAATATGTATGTTTGGTAAATACTCATTATCAGTTGAATATTATCTTATAAGAGTATAATAGAATTGTATGTTATAGTAACAATTTTCAAATTAAATGTGATTACGTTGATAGCTAATAATAATTGAACAATCTTCAGCATATAAGATAAACATATTTTGTAAAATAATATAAGTTGTATATTGGTATTTTCTTCTGTAATTTATATACAAATATATGGTGAAGGATGTGCATTCGCCTTTTATTTACCAATAATAATTAATTTTCGTACATGAATATTTAAATTTTAGACAGGAAACTATCTACAAATTTTGAAACTAGAAAAACGGAGAAATTTTACACACACAAGCACATATAATTAGATTCGTGATTTATAAAGTTAACTTTCTAATTTCAAAAAAATGTCTAAATTGTTTGCATGATTCAAAATTTTATTCGTTTTTTAATTGTTTTTATTAAAAAAATAAAAAACTTGTGTATTTTTAGGAAATTTAGATTGACTATTATCTATTCAATTATTATTATTTTATATTTTAGTTGTTATCAAATGAGCGATTTTCTGGTTGTACTCTATCACTATAGCTATTGATTGCTATTGCGGTTGATCCATAATAAAGATTCTATCATGAACCTTTCATTTTATGCCGCATACAATATATGTATATGTTATTTATTATTATTATATAGCATGATTTTTCTCAAGTTGCGTGCTGGATTGACCACACTTCTTATAAAATGTACATATGATTGCTGTTAGTTTTTTTGCTATATCTGTACTCAAAATTCTATCGATAAAGCATTCACCATAGCTGTAAATTTAAAAATCAGGTTTGTTATTGGAATTATTTCAATTTTGAAAAAGGACATCCAAGGATTATATAAAAAATTGAATAAAACTTGAATTGTCAAGTATACCAAATTGTTAAACAGACATTATTATATTTTAAAGTTTCTATAATAAATAAATAAAAATAATAAAAAGGAACTTAATCAATGTGTAGCTTTCGACATCATACTTTCAACACGATTAGCTGTCTCTCTTACAACATCTGATAATTCTGGTAGTTCAGGTAAATCTAGTGTTATATGAGCTGATAATCTTTTATACACCGAATTTGTATCGGTTTTCTTTTTTCTAGATTCTTCATATTTCAATTGTTGCTTAAGAAATATGGCATTTTTCAAATTATCTTGAATACTTTTAAAACTATCTTCAGCATTATTCATAGCTTTGATTGCACTAAAATTGATAAATATAATTAGAATATTAATAAAATCACTCAATAATTGTAATAATAAACCTAACAGCATATTCAATATCGTAACAATGTCCTTGTAATTCTTGATGTAGATTATTAACGTCTACTCGTCTATCAACCATTGGATTTAAGGCTTTCCTAACATGTTCTTGTAAACGATAAAATGCTAATGATGGTTCATTTGCAACAATATGCATATTTTCTGATATACGTTCTGTTGCTAGATATCAAAACAAAAGTGAGGTTATGAGTTAGTTATTAATTTTGTTTTTATTAATGATACCTTTGCGAACTTTTATTTCTAAATCCGAGTCACCGTTGAAAGACATTGACAATAATTTGTTTTTTTTTTTTCAATTATTTAAAAGCTCATTATTAATTTATTAAATTTTTTTATTAAAAAATAAGAGAATAATGTGAATTTTGTTGATAACCGTCGTATCTGTAAGTCGATAACCTCAAGAAATGTTATGTGCTACAGTGCTACGCTACAATTTATCTATTGAATATGTTATTTTCTTCGATTTGCGCTTGCGCTTTTATATTTCGTATATTTTATCTACCACAACGCGTGCGCCAGAAGAAAATGAAGGATTGATGGTTCTTTTTGATAGAATTGTCGAATACCGCACCATTGTTTCGAGCTGTTCTTTGAAATTTTACTATAATTTCTATTAATTTTTTAATTAAAATTGGAATGTACGTATTTTATAATCAATGTAAATAATTCAAAAATCTATTTCAAAATCATAGCATTTATGTTAAATCGTTCAAATTTTATTTGAGGTTAGATTATCTTAATACCTAACCTTTTGATAAGAAATTGATATTTTGAATTAAACTAAAATGTTTAATAGTAACTTAATTATTGAATAATTTATATGTTTAATGTTACAGATGAAAATGGAATATCTTCAACATGACAACGTGTGGCTTAACAAATCTGTTTATGAAGAAGCTGAAACTAAGTACTACGAAAATTTAGCAAAGGTATTATAAATTATTCATTTTACATTTCCTTTAAGTATTGATATTGATGAATTTGATAAAATATTTGTGAATTGCATGTAACCATTATCGATTTTATTTCATTTTAACTTTACTTAAAAATTTTCTTTCATAACATTCTAGAGTAATTGGCATAATTATAATATTTTTCATACTGTGATGGTTTTTTTTCCATTGTTTTTAACATTGTAACTCTGTTTGGTGTAGGCATCCGTAACTCCTTTGGCTGGTGAAGTTGCCAAGGCACGTCAGCTATTGATTGAAAGTATGGATTCTTTTAAAGATGTGAGTAATGTAAATAAATCCTTGTATAAAAAACTGCATGTTGTTTTCATTAACATTACTAATTATAAATAATATAGATGTATATACTATAAGTTAAATATTTCTCAATAATTGAATTACGTTTAATATTCTAGGGTGATGTATATCGTAGTTCAGTGGATGTTGGAGCTATCAAATTTTTTGAAAAAAAAGTTGTAGAATTCGAAAAATGTAAGTTCCAGATTAATTCATATAAAAGTAACAATTTTTTTTAATAATGTTCTATTTTAGCTATAAAAACAATCTTACAAAAATTGGATCATCTAGAAACTCGTGTGACAGCAATTGAAAATAATCAAGTAGCTAAACAAAAAGTTCATGAAATTAAATTACCAGAAAAATCAAAAGTCGATAGTCAAGATGATAATGACGATGTAGATTTATTTGGATCAGATTCTGAAGAAGAATCAGAAGTAGCAGCAAAAATTCGTGAAGAACGTTTAGCTGCATATAATGCAAAAAAGTCTAAAAGTAATATTTGAATTTTGTTTTATTCTTTTTATCCAATTTTATTCAATTCTAGAACCTGTATTAATTGCTAAATCGAACGTAATTCTGGATATCAAACCTTGGGATGATGAAACCGATATGAAAGAAATGGAAAAATCTGTACGTAAAATTGCAACTGACGGTCTATTATGGGGTGCTGCAAAATTGGTTCCATTAGCTTATGGTATCAATAAATTACAAATATCTTGTGTTGTTGAAGATGAAAAAGTTTCAATCGATTGGTTGCAAGAAGAAATACAAGCCATGGAAGACTATGTAAGCTTTCATATCATAAAATTAGTTTGTTTATTTTATCTTGAATATTTTCTAGGTTCAAAGTGTAGATATCGCTGCCTTTAATAAAATATAATTATACTGAAACACCGTTTTACGTTATATTATGTCTTTAATAAATAATTTCTCCATATTTATGTTGTTATTATTAATTTTAATTTAAACATCATAAAAATCAAGACATCTATTAAGGATATTTTATTTGTTGATTTTCTTAATATTTAATACAACTTTATTATCTACAGGATAGTTTATTTGCTTCTATTTTCTATCTATTTATCTGGAATTGCTTCTAAGCCCTAAAAAACCATCAGATTTATTCTCTAGCGTACAAAATAAATAGCTATCATTATTTATGCTTACTTGAAGTTTGTATGGATTATCAGTAAGTCTTGTATCACGTAAATATTGCATCGCTTCAGACCTTGTTAATATAGATCGTCGGAAATACTTAAAATATAATTATTATGTAATGAAACAATAAAATTTTGAGGTTAAGATTAAAACTTACATTGTCAAGAAATAATTTGTCTAAAACATATGCTGAAGCATGTGGTAATGCCATAGCTCCACAAATTATTGCAAAACTTGGTAGAATTTCATACCACATTTTTGATTAATAATATTTTATATCAATTATCGATAAAGAAAAATTTTTACGTTCCACTAAACACTAAAGCAGGTTTGTCAATTTAACGAAAATAAAGTTACTAACAACCAACATTGATGTGATATACGGGCTGTCTCATTTAATTGGGTAGTTTCACCCGGGAGGGATTTGGAAAATTATGC
>JAZBGX010000001.1:88002-136910 GCA_037414775.1 Zonitis immaculata
TATACAAACTTTTTCTTGGAAAATCATAGTCATTTTGTAAAAAAGCATGTACAGTCATGAGTCATGAGTCATGTGCGTAAAATTTATCAACACTGTGTACATTTTTTTTGGGTTAAATTTGTGTTGGATTGGAACAGGAAACTAAAAATATCAGAAACTGAAGGGAAATTTATAAAAAAGTTGTTTGTTTTTCCAGTTATGAGAATATAGTGCCTGTTAATGTAAATTAACAGTGTGTGCGTTGTTGTTGTTTATCTTTTTTTTTTTTGAATATTTCCTTTAATAGTGCATTTGTCAAAAAAAAAACAGATGCAATTCCACTAAACATCATTTTTATTTCAAAACAAACATTATTTTCTTATTATTGTTGTTGATTTCTATGTTTTTTCTTTCTTTTTTATTAAAATTATGAAATGGAAACAGTTATTAAAAATTTAAAGAAGAAGCAGTGGAGCTTTAAATTATGTTATAGTAGCGATTGCCTGTATAAACATTTTTATCACTTTGCGTCTCCGTCAGTGGATAGTGTCTGAATTGTATTCGGTTTTTATCTTGTTCTTTTTTTCAATTAATATACTTATTTGATATTACCTGTTACCTGCAGGCATATATATATAATTAATGTGTCCACCATTGAGTTTACTGTCTGGGAATAACAGTCTAAATGGGACCAAGAAAGATTGTTTAATTTATTGATTTATGTACTTATTGTAAATAAAATTGAATGCAATCGAATAACAAACAGACACTAACCAAATCCGTAATATTTATATAAAATTTCTTTAACAATAATTATCTAATTAATTAATTAATAACAAAAATAATTATAACAGCATTATAAATTAGAATGACAGCGTTTCAAAACTGCGTTTTTTCTATAGTTGTATTAAATTTTATTAATAATAAGTATTGAAATTTCTTTTTTTTTTAGGAAAGAATCATATTTGCCACATTGTATATGGGTGACATTTTTTTTTTGAATTTTTTTTACAAAAACTTGTGCCACATTTTAAAAAGATGGTCACGCTAATTAAAATTTATTAAAAATGGTCCAGCCATAATTATTATTAATAATAATAATATTAATATTCCGATTTATAACAGAAAAATTTGATTTAATTATTCAAAAATTCAATTAACAATTAATATACAATTTGTTTTTTCTTTTTGTACAAACCGTGCCATCAATTCTTAAAATGTTGCTCAATAATTAGGCAATTAAATAAAAAAAAAACAAGCCTAAAATGATTGAAGCACATTTTCTTTTCTTTTTTGAATAGTTACAGCATGTGCTATATTGCTTAATTAGTTTTTTCCAAAATTAAGTGTATTAACTAATTTGAAAGAATTAAAAAAAATGTCACACATACGCATTTTACAATAAAACATATTGTATCAGGCTTACAAAAATTTGTGTGTTAATTTTTAAATTTTATATAATTTATTTATTTATAATTTTTTTTTATAAATTTCAACCCCTTTGCCCCTCCCCTGTATGCGGTCCATGCAGCATGTGAAGATAGCTTGAAGATTCGCATTTTTTTTTTTTTGAAGAAAGCACCATAATTTTACAAATAACTCTGCATTATTATTATTATTATTGTTATTATCAATAATAATTATTATTATTATTAGTATTATTATTATTATATTATATTAAATTGTCCACTTTAAAAGTTTATTTTAATTATTGTTCATTGATTCTGGCCCAATTTAGAATATAATTTGAAACTATAATTCTGTAGAAAAATGTCGACAAATTTTTAATATACATACATATTTCGATATATAAAAATTTTTAACATTATTTTACGGAATTCAAATGTTCCATAAATAAATGGTTGCATATTTTTTAAAAATTGAAAATTATTCAATATTTGTAAATAATTTGGGAATAATTGTTTACAAATATGTAATAAAATTAATTTCCCTAATAAATGTTGATAGTTTAGTTTAAGTAATTTTATTTAGTTTCGTTATAGCAATTTGCAATAGAAACCAATTATTTCATTTTACTATTTTGATGGTATTTTAATTCCAACAACGATTATTTACAGGATTTCACTCCTAGATTTATATTGTCGGTTTTCGCTTATTTTTTTTTTAGTAAATTATTGGATATATGTATAGTTGGATCAACGGATCTTTGCTTTTACATCATCTTTTCTTACATTAAGTTACGACAAAATTTCGGCATGCGCTCACTGTAGTCTTACTATTACAACTTTTGTCGTAATTTAATGCAACTAATAATGACGTGCAAGTAATCTAAAATGATCCGACTATATATGGTCCTATCAATTTTAATTTTAATTCAAATTTAATTTATTGTAAGGAATGGAATTGTTTTTTATTAAGATTATGTTGCATTGCAGAATCATAAGTATATATGTATGTATATGTTTAAAATTGAAAGGACAATTTTAACAAAAAAGGAAATTGATAAATTGTTCATCAACTGTCTTTGTCAATTTGAAGATTAATTTTTTGTGATCTGTTATTTTATTACTTTGTATTTTTATAACAACAAATGCTGGGACATTGTTGCTCAATTATGAATTTCACATGAAATTAATCAACAAAATTACTGATCATATAACTATGACATTGTTATTTCCGTTTTAAATTTATTTATTGGTTATTAGCTTTGTTATATAATTGTAATAGTAATCGATAGCGATATGAGCAGCAAAAGCAGTTGATACATCGGTAGATATACAATATTGTAGTTATACGATACCTTCTCCATCAAACTACACAGCACAGACTTCATTTTATTAACGTTAATATTTATCTCGGTATATAAATTTCAGTTGGAACCGATAATTGAATGTTAAAATCAATGATAATAATAATGATGTATATAGAATTCGATGTATCAATGAAACAATAAATACAAATGAAAATATTTAGTTATTAGAGGAGTTTAAGAATTTACTGAAATATAACCGAGATAAAGTAACGTTTAATAATAATAATAATAACAACAACAATTCGGGCATAGCATTTCGGCTATGGCGATGTATGGGAGGGGCAGGGCCTGTCTCAGACATCTGCAGACCGAGAGCTGATGCTGGGCGTACGACTATGCAATACAACTTTATGACCATTTTTTGTTACATAACCGTCACTTTCAACTAGTACAGCTGTTTGTCGTCCCTCAAACTCACCATCGCCTTCAACTTCACCATCATCCGATTGGTCAGTAGCACCGCTACGTTGACGTTTATGTTTACGCCAGGCATTCTGTATTAATCTAGCACAATATTCTTCACGTTGTCGCCACAATGTTGAACTAACTGGTTCATAACCAACTTCACTTGGTCTCGCTTGCACTTCACTTAATTCAGCTGATTCTTCAATAGCATTACCCTTACGGGCGAAAAAGTCTTTTGTTAGTGCATCTAATATATCTACACAAAACATTAGATCACCCTTGCAAATTGGTATGTCCATTGATACAATTTTATATTTATTTGGTTTATGGATTTGTAATGGTGGTTCCAGTACATCAAGAAAGTCCGATAATTGATCATAACGTATGTACTGTGTACCATCCGGATCGAATTGTTGCCATATTTCGTAATACATATCATAATCGTCATCTGTCAAGCCTTCTTGTACATCTTCGGTTGCTTGTGAATAATTTTCTAATATAACAGCAATATACATATTGATAACGATTAAAAACGAAATGACCAGATAGCTAAGCAAAAACGCTATACCAATTGTTGAATTACCACAATTACCAGTTTCCCCTATTTCATTATTTGGTAATTTACAATCATCTTCGTTTATAATACCATCTAATACACCATCCCAGCCAGCTGATGTTGACATCTAAAATATCAATAAAAAATAGGAGGTGGTGAAGAGGAAAAATATTCCGCTTAGATAAATTTTATCAATTAAGATTTTATAGTTTCAAATAAACACATTGTAGTTGATTACCTGAAATAGAAGAATCATCGACTGTCCAAATGTTTTGAAATTATAGACATCATCCAGTCCACTTTTATCTTTGACGTGCATGAAGAATGACATACCAAATATGGCAAAGATAAACATTACCAGAAACAATAATAAACAGATGTTGAATAGTGCAGGCAGTGACATGGCTAGTGCAAAAAGCAGTGTACGTATGCCTTTGGCTCCCTTAACCAAACGTAGAACTCGTCCAACTTTAGCTACACGTACCACTCTTAATAATGTTGGTGATACAAAATATTTTTCAATAATATCACTAAGAACCAATCCTAATATTGATAATATTACAACAACCAAATCGAACAAATTCCATGGTTCTGTGAAATAGTGGTAGCGTAATGCAAATATTTTCATTAGGCACTCTGTTGTGAATATAGCTATGAAAATCCCATTGAGGTAGTCCAGTACTTTCGTAAATGTCTCTCTTTGTTGATAATGATCCATTGTCATTGTTAACATATTTAAACCGATAAATAACATTATTATCATGTCGAATTTCTTATTTGTCACTATTTCAAATACAATAGCTTGGGGTCTCCACTATATACAAGATACATATTCATTAGAAGTAGGATGATAAAAAAAATCAACAAAAAAAAAAAGGAATTCAAAATATTAATTACCCTTGGTCGAGGTATAGCTTTCATTGGTTTCTTTGAGCCCATTTTCTTCATTGCATTATAATATTTTTTCTGATCTTCAGTCATAAACATTTCTAGTGAACCACCCGCCTAAAATCGTCATTCAATAATACATTAATTAATAATTTAATAACAATATAAATGTTACCTTTTTCTTTTGCTCGTTAAAATTATCAATGATCACACCGATAAATAGATTCAATGTAAAAAACGATCCAAAAATTATAAAAAATACAAAATATAAATACATATAGATGTTTGTTTCTCTAATCGGCTGTTTGTCTATCTAAAATGTTTAGAAATAAATTTTAAAAAAATGTTAATCAAAGAGAATTAACAATTAATTAATATAAATATATTCGAATATACAAGTTGCCTAAAAAGAAATAGACAGCAGAAAGTGTGGATAGACGATGAGATTCTATACTAACTCATAACCAGCATGTGTTAGAGATGAAAGAATTCAGTTAATTCGTGTGTCTTTAATTAGATATTTCAATTAATCATTTATTAATTATTCGATGTCTTTCCTTAAAACTCATTCTTATACTGTCTATTACTTTTGAGACAACTTGTATACAACAGAATTATACTTCTCTTGAATCGATAGCATCATTCATAATTTGGATCCAGCCTTTGAATGTGGCTACTTGAAATAAACATAGATAGGCTTTTCCAACATGATCGAAATTCATACGTGAGTTTTCCCATGTATAATTTTCAGCTATACAAGCATTCACATCCGGTATAATTTCATAGCTCAATGTAGTTTTATTTGCATCTACGCACTAAAAAAATGTAATGGTAACAAAAATGTAAAGAAAATATATTATTGTTATTATTATTATTAAAATTAATTTGATTAATTACTTTGAAATATTTCCCAGCAAACAACTGAACACCCATAATGGCGAAAATCAACCAAAATATCAAGCACACTAAGAGTACATTGAAGATGGATGGAATGGCTTGTACCAGTGCATTAACAACAACCCTCATACCTTGCATACGGGACATGGCACGTAAAGGTCTTAGAGCTCTCAATGTTCTCATTGTTTTAAATGCTTGTATACCACCAGCACCACATAATGAGGCAATAAAATTTATTAATGATACCATTACAATTATAAAATCTAACCAGCACCATGCGTTTGTGAAATATTTTTGAAAACCTAATGCTAACCATTTGATTAACATTTCGAAAAAAAATATCACCGTAAATATTCTATCCATATAATATAATATATCTTGTAATATCGGTCTTTGTTGTAAATGTACATCTTCCAATGCCAACGCTAAACTGCTTAATAATATCATTGTTATAACAGCTGTTTCGAAATATTTATTCTCAATTAGTTGATAAGTTTTATAACGTAAATTCGACCATCCTTGCCAGAATGGTGAATCATCATCACCAGCTAAAAATGGAAATTTCTTGTAACATGATTCGGGAAAACAATCGGCTGAATATTCATCAATAATTATATCTTCAGTGGCTGCATCAATAATTAATGTTTCATGTAATGGTCCTTGACATTCGCACATATCCTCCAAATCCATATCTAAATATATAAAAACAAATCAATATCAGTAATAATAAATGGTAATCAACAATTCAAACAAATAAATACCATCTTCAATTCCTAATTCCTCTTTACTAGCATCACGTTTTTCTTCATGTTCATCTAGGATATCGGCACTACCTTTATGACTTTCATCTTTAAATCGATGCTTATGACTACCATACGATTTATTACTGATTTCATCTTCATCCAAATGACCAATGAAATCGCCATGTTCTAATATCGAATTACCTATTATTTTGCTTTTATTAATATTATTTTTACCACGTTTCAAATTCGTTTTAGAGTCACCTAAAATTATTGAATTGCTATTAATTTTATATTTAAAGTTAATTTAAAGTTTCCCCTACCATGAATTGTAAATTCCATTCCATCGCCAATTGTTACTTCGAGACGATCCTTTGGACTTTTTTTATCTTTAAATATTATACCATCTGCTAATATTTCATCACCAGATATTTCCAAACCACCATCACGTGCATCTAAAATTATAGCAATTTTATAAAAATCCTATTAAATCTACTAATTATGAAAAAATTCATTATCAATTAATATACATATATATGTATGTATGTGTACATATGTATAATGTATATACATATATATGTATAGTAAATTTATAAACAGTTGGAATAAACACAAATTGTTCTAACTATATGTCATTTTTATGAATAGTTAGTGGTAGTAGTAGAAGGAGAAGAATTAGTAGTTGAAAGCCAAAATAATTCTTGCTAAATTCATTTATTTTTATGTGATATATAAAAATAAGTAATGCATGCAAACTGAATTTCAAAATGAAAAATGTATTTAACTATTGCAAATCAATTAAAATCATAGATTATTGGAACAACTTTTTTCAACAATTACGTATTCTTGATTCTAATATACAATTATCATTATTTTAATCATATTCGAATACGTTATTGTTTGTTGTTTTCATTTTAATTACGTAGAATTATCATTCAGATGGTCTTGAAATTTTTTTCAATTAAGGTGCGAAAATATTATAAATTAATACAAAAAAAAATTGCAGAAAACCTAGGAATGCAAATAATTTCAAAAAGAAAACAATTAAAAATTAAAAATCCACATTTAACGTTTAATAGTTGTTAAATTGTTATTAATTGCCATCTAATGATCACATGCTATTAATTTTGTATTTATTAATTTTATCAATTGCTCAGTTGTTTTTTTTTTAATATTAAATATCTATATATCTATAGGTATATTGTATATAAATATATAGATATAGATATAAAAGATACAATATTTATGTATATAGATATATGAAATAAAGCACTACAATTTGAGCAGCAAGCAAAACCAGCGAGCTATTCAGATTGTTGGATAAAAACCTTGGTTCCAACTGTTGGACGGTCCCTCACCTGACGGCTGGTCGGATATTTGGTTGGTCAACTTGAATCGTACCATTTTAAAGATATGTAAAACACTAGCCTTTATCCATCCTATAAAACGACCTATTCTGTCAAAGGCCTCTGCTATTTTATTTGTATCATTATCAGCTGTTGGTGCTGATAAATTTGATGATCCAAAATTACTCAAAAGCAAAGCTAAGAAGAGATTAAGTACCTAGGAACAAGCAAAATATCTACATTACAGTTTTATTTTTTACTTTTAATTGCAAACATAAATCATTATTGAATAGTAACAGGACAAATAAAAGATTATCTTTTTTTTTCGTGATTTGATGACATACCACAAGATTGCCGATAACAACTGTTGCTAAAAAGAATGGTATACAGGAGACATCGCCAACACGCATGCAATCCCACATTGATTCAATCCATTCACCGCATAATACACGGAATACTATCATAAATGAATGCATAAAATCAGTAAAATTCCAACGTGGAAGTTCATGATCCGGAAAACGATCAACATTATCTAAAAAGAAAAAAGAAGAAAAAAATGTCAAAAAGCCTATTTCGTTTTTTTTTTATATTTCAATTTTAATTACCGGTATAATTTTTGCCAAATAATTGCATACCCATTACAGCAAATATAAAAATAATAATACATAAAACAAATGTTAGATTGCCTAAAGCGCCCATAGTTCGACCCATTATTGAAATTAACAAATTCAATGTTGGCCATGATTTTGCCAATTTAAATACCCTTAACTGTAACAAAATTGTACGTATTAAAATTTGAAATAGATCACAAAGACAATGACTTACTAATCTGAATGATCGTAAAACTGATAGGCCTTGAACACCTTCCAAACCCAATTCAAGTAATGATAATGCTACTATTATAAAATCGAAGATATTCCAACCTTCTTGAAAATAATATTTTGGACTCATTGCTATCAATTTCATTGTTGCTTCAATCATAAATGTTGCAGTAAAGAACTGTAATTGATTTTAATTATAATTGTTATAATAATAAAAATACTAATAGTGGACTTACATAATTGCCGCTTTTCAAGGCTCTTTCTAAATCCTTATCCATATCGTGATGGTCTAGTGCCATAAATAATGTATTGACAACAATACATAATGTAATAAATAATTCCACAAACGGATCGAATACAATCAAGGCAACAAATTTTTGTAATTGCAACCATGGTTGACAACAATCCCATACACATAATATATCAATTATTTTTAATGTATAAGCTAGAACACGTTCTTTAACTGTTGGTTCTTCTTCTTCATCATCATTATTTGCTGAGAAATAATAAACAGAAACTGAAATAAATTTATTAGTAATGGTGTTGTTGATACACTCTTTTTTGGGGAAAGAGGTTTTAGTGCATTGCAAATGTGCTACAGCCGTTCTTAACCGCTGGTTAAGTTTAATGCTGTTTCATTCATACATAAGTATACATATATAGTTACACATATAAATATACATATACATATGTATATATATAGTAGTTAAGCTAAAAGCTAAATTACTAACATTTACGGTATTGTTTCCTTATTATAGGTATAATACACACATATTCTTGAATAATAATAATAATAATAAATAAATTTAAAATAACAATTAGAAAAACAAAAACAATTCCGTAAAATACACAAAATATTAATCAAAACACCATCGAAATTGCTTCTAAATCATATTTCGGCCGGTTAAGAACAATCGATAACGAATTACGTGTTCTAGTAAGTGTTTTACTAGAAGCTCATGCCCTTATTCTACCCTTTAAGTAATTAATTATTTAACAGAAAAAAAAAAAAACAAAACAAAAAACAATGTATAATAAAATAGAAAAAAACGGTATGTGTAACAATCATTTGAGCTATAAAACTAATTTATTTCAACATTAAATGCTAAATTTAACTAATTTCTAATTATAACTCCTTAACTGTGTTTGTTATTAATTCATAATTATAATAATGATTTACTAATATTATTTTCGAACAAATGATGCAACAGTTAAGAGATTAAATGAGTTAACGAAATTAATTAATTAATCAATTAATTAATCTACCTATCCATCTATCCATCTATCTATCTATCTATTTATCTAACCAACCAACCAACCAACCACCTGTGCTTGTTACAAAATGGATCGAGTGCCAAATTTGAATTATTACATATTTCTATTTACCTAAGAAAATTTTCTTGTTTTTATATCCCTCCATATGTATAAAATAAATAAATAATGTATTAGTTGGGTACAATCTAGCAACGTGGATGATTTTAATAATAATAATGATAAAAATACATATTTTTTGTTTTCAAATAAAATTAATGAACGCTAATTGATCGTGGTGCAGTTGCTAGTTGGGATTTAAGTAATTAAGCAAATTGCGATGGTGTGTTATCTGATTATTGAATTATTTTTTTTTTCTCTATAAACACGTACTAGAAATGGGATTTTATGATGGGGGATTTATAATGAATGAATTCAATTTACCTCCATGATCACTACCGCGACTTTGACGACCAGCAGCTTGATCGATAATATCATTTAAAACCATCACATCTAGAATTTTAATTTTCGAATTTGTAATTTTGATTTGTCGTATTGTTTACTTCTTACCTTTCATATCGACAACAGTTTGTTTTTGATTTGGATCTATAAATGGATTATCTAAATGTTTGATTTTGCCCTCGCATATTTGTCCAGTTGGTCCATCCTATATTCAATGTTATTTGTTATTATTTTTTTCTTTTATTATAGTGATGAATGGATAATGAACTTACATAATCGCCTCTATGAACTTTGTGAGTGAATTCGGTAAAGTTGTTTGTCGCAACAGTTGGTCCATTTCTCATTGATCGACAACGAAGTTGACTTTCTTTGGTCATAACTTTACCATTACCACCTATACCACCTAATAAATCTCCATGTGAAGTATATGACATACGTGATGCATGCGATGTATACGATGAATGTCGTGAACCTTTTATAGATGCATTAAATTATGTTTAAAATCATTGTCAATTAAATACCATCAATAATATAATAGATAGAAAAGAAAACTAACATACCCAAATTAGCATAATACATTGGAACGACCATAGCACCATTCTCTTCACTCATTGGTGTAACAGCATTTGAATCATCAGCATATGGTAAATGTTCTTGGGCATCAAGGTAAGTTGACAGCACCAATGGTTTACGATCTCCAGGAGGTGCTACCATACGTCTATTGTTTCTTAATGTGAATTGATGGCTACCTCGCGATCCACGACGTATATTGAACGGTGATCCGGGGAGACTGAGACTTGCCTGAACACGGGACATGGTCTATACATGCGTGACGTGTTTGTATCTAATATATATATATATGTATATTTCTTCTATAGATAAACATGTTGTTATATGGTAAAATATATACAACAACATATCTTCTACTATAACACCATATGATGCCGCTATTTAAACTCAAACAATTTACACACCTGGGTATCAATATTTTAAAAGCAGCATCTAGGTAATTTATTATAGGTTTTGCAAAAGCTAAATATTAATACTTAATTGAAATAATCGGGAAGCAATAAATTATAACGTGCCAGCTAATTAAATTGTGATTGATAATAATCCACAACAATCGAAATATTCGAAATAATCTAGGATTTAATCAAACTTTCAACTGTTGAGATAATGATTCTAATTAGAGAGTCTAAACACTATAATTGTCATGATCTTTATTTTTATCATTACTTGAAACATTGACTGAAGTAAATTTTTCGAAAGCAACATTAAATTCGTTTATCTAATCAACGGGTCTCAATAAATATCAAGACACTTACAGCGCTGACTTTCCGCATCTTGTTGAGATTAGTAGGAACTCTTCTTTGTTCACTCACGGAATCTAATCCTTCTGATCGAATGCTCATTTTCTCCTTATTGTTATCATCCTGTCCATTTGCTTGGCCAACAAATAATTCATAACTATGGCAAGAGAAATCGGATGGTGATTTGATAATATCGGGACCAGTTCCACAACCACCACCACCACCACCACCATGACCATGACCACCACCACCATCACCACGACCACCAGCTGCCGTTGCTGCCGCTTCCGCTGCTGCAGCTGCGCGAGCATCAATTCTATTCTGTTTCTCTTGTGCTACTCGCTCAGCCTCCTAATCATCAAATAAAAACTTAATTAAAAATAACAATTGTAATAAATGTTACTATGTTACCCTTATAGCCTCCTCTTCGGCTGCTTCTTCTTCTTCAGCTTTTTTTTGAAGTTCATCATATGACATTGCTACAATAGCCAAAATCAAGTTAACCAAATAGAAGGAGCCTAAAAATATGATTATAATGAAAAATAGCATGTGCCAAGGACCAGCAGCTCTTAGAACCTGTAATTGAAGAAAAACAAATAAAAAGAAAATATATTTCAACAATTTTTGTATTTTTATATTTTTTAATTTAGTATTTTTTAGAAAAGAAACAGTACCAATTGATATAAATTTTCCCAATAATCCTGAGTCATTAATCTAAAGGCAGAAAGGAACGCCCAACCAAATGTATCAAAACTTGTATAGCCATAATTTGGATTGTCACCGAATCCTTGCAAACAAGTATAACCATGTTTGCATTGTCTGAAAAAAGATTTATTTATGTTAGTTTTGGTTTTTGTTTTCAATTATTTATCTATTAATTTTTTAGTTTTTATAGTACCCAGCTCCGGTGGAGTTGCCGCAAAGAGGATGTTCACCTTTTTCTTCGTCATAATAGAAATTTGCTAAAATTATGATTATTTAAAACGATCATTTTGTAAATAAAAATTCGAATCTTACTTTCATTACTCATAAACCGGAACCAATTTTCATCGGTTAAATTACCCCATGAACCGTCTGTTGGAAAATTTTTGATACATTTTTGTGTAAGGACACCCATATAGATTTGTAATCCCATCAATGCAAATACTGATAAGGAGAACATTGTTAAAATTATCACATCTCGTAGATTTTTCACAGACTCGATTACAGCTCCCACGATAGTCTTCAAACCTTTATTCATTTATTTATTTATTTATTTTGTAATTATCGTAAATTCTATAAATTATCAATTTATACCTGGCACGATGGCAACCGTTTTTAGAGCTCGCAGCACCCTAAATGTTCTCAAGGCAGCTAAATTTCCAAGGTCTATACCCATAGTAACATAACTGGAAAATTTCGTAAGTTCAGCATAATAATGATAATTATTAGGACATATAATTAATGCGACTAATCAATTTACTAAAAGCTCTGCTCTCCTCACGGTACTATTTATATTGACAATACAATTTACTTCCATAATGCATTTTAATTAATTTATCAACTGGATAATAATAATAACAATCTACAAAAATTTAGAGCTATATTGATTAATATCTAACTGGAATTGAATCTAATAATAAGCTAATCTAACAATAAAATAATTGATGTTCTCTAACGAAGCCTTTATCTCTGTCTTGATTAAGTTTTGTATACCTGCTTCCTTTAATTAGTGGTACCTTTCTAGATAAATTCTAAAACTAAATTTCTAACAATTGGCACAAATAAATACAATAATACGAATATATATTCAAATCAAAATCAGGATTATTCATAATGAGCAAGTTAATATGTGAAGATTAATTATTAATTTGAGATATTAATTGAGATTTCGTTGGAGAATACCAATAAATAATTATTATTTTCTAATAATAATAAAAATATTATTATCAATAACAATAATAATAATAAAGTTCGATACAAATATTATTTCTAAAAGAAACGAACCAATTCAAATATACTACAAAAATTTGTTCTACAATCATAAAGACAATCTTAGCAATCACAATGAACTCACATGGATTTCATAAATTATTATCATAATATAAATTTATATGGATTATATTATCTGTCAATTTTTACAATATTTATTAAATATTTTGTAAAATAGAGTAGCTGTGAAATAAAATCTCTATTATATTGTAAATTAAGTGTATTATCTATAAATGTTGATTTAATTTCATTATTGTTGATTAGTTACATAAGAGTGCTTGTTTTTGATTTTTTTTTCTTACTTATTAATTGAGTTTCAGTATCCATACGTGGGTATAAACAAATAGGTATGGGGTAATATAGGGTGTAGGCTAGGTTTTCAAATTCAAGGTCATATTTTATTGATTTGCCTAGTGATCAATGATTTCATCAAAACTTATTATTTATTATTACATTATTTTAAAATTTTTGCCGCATTACCGGATTTTTTATCATATTACATAATAATATAACTACATACAAGTACAAATATAATTATAATTATGTATTTATAATAAAAATCTTATTTAGGTATATGCTAGAATTTGGAAAATAGATATGTGAAATATTTATATTGGAAATATAAGTATACGTATGAATGAAAATATAGAATTTATTGGAACAAATTATTATTAACTAATAATAATAATAATAAGATTAGTAATAAAATCGACTGTTTCGGAAGTGAAAGCTAATCTATATTCAGATAAATCTCTATAATCTAAAACTAAGCTACTCACGCTAAAGCTATGACTATGAAGTCGAGCCAGTTCCATGCATCTCTAAGGTAGGTGAACGGTTGAAGAATAAAACCTCTCGCCATCACCTTCACAGCTGATTCAAATGTGTAGATACCAGTGAATATCACTCTTAAAACAAAAACAAATAATTACATTAATATACTATTTATATATATGTAGAATATACATATAAATACATTGTATATGAAAAACTATAAAGGTATGTATATTAAAAAAATACACTCACTCTGTAGATTCTACGGTGGGTGTTGTGGGCATTATCATGAGGATACAATTGACAAGAATGGTTGTGATAATAAAAAGAGAAAATAAAGGATGCACTAGAATATAAATGGCTACTCGACGGATTGGATTGAAAGGATCGAGTATCCACATAGCATTTGTTGCACTAAATCGAAATATGTCTTTGCCTTTACTAATCACTACAAAAGTCTGGAAGAAAAACGAATTTAATTTCGAATATAAACAATGAAATGTAATCATATACCCTTTGGTTACAATAAAACGGGTCGATGTCCTCAAGTGGTGTACTGGATAATTCCGGAGGGAAGCTGCCCTGAAGACGTACTGGTAAGGGCAATCCCTGCTCCAGAGTTGGGTCAGGTTGGGGGCCTTCATCTTCGTCCTCGTCCTCATACCGAATCTATACAACACAATCAAATTATTATTATTATCCAATTTAAAATTTATCAAATATTTTCGAAAAAATTAAAACAAATTTATTACCTACTCCAATATATTATAATGTATCTAGTTAATAATAAAATATTGCAGAAAGTTCAAGGCTATTGTGTTTAAAATTCAATGTATGTTACTGTGAGATAAAGCATCAAATATAGTGAACGCTTCCATGGTGTTTATCTCAATGCAACCATTCAATAACGTTATTCAACTATCGTTCAATGGCTACATTGAAATTAGGATTATGTTGTTTTATTATTAATTTTTATTATCGAAATCATCATTTTGTGTTTGGTAAATTTTCTCAAAAATTGAATAGAATTTAGTTGAAAAGATTTTCACACAAATAAAAAAGAATATAAACATGCAAAATTGTATTGCCAATTATGAATTATTTCAAATTTAAAAGGAAGGAATTATCATTTCTCAAATATCATATTGATTTTTTCAATTTTAAGGCGGTCTAATGAAAGATAATTCGACTTGAAAGTTATACCATAGAAATAATATAATTTTATTGATTAATTTGATAGAAAACGATTGTTGCATCATGCCACATGTAAAAAAGCTGATACCTGTTATCTGATTAAAATAAGATTGTGTACAATATTATGTGTTGTGTTTAGAATAACTTTAATAAGTGTGTTTTATGGCTATCTACCCAATGGATGGCAGTCAGAACTATAAGCATTATAGCAAAATAAAATATTAAATAAGACTTTAGAACTTTAAGTTAATCTAATTTTACAATCATTTTATTGTTTGTCAGGGCTTCAATTAAATTCGGTACTTTATAATTTTCTGTAGTAGTAATATTTTTCTATAAATTTCATTGACTGAAAAGTGTGCATTTACAGTTAGTGTGTATAGAATTTAAAAAAAAAAAATGCAAACTTTTCTTTCAAATAAACAACACAAGGGAGGAGATAAACATTGAAAAATAAAATAATGCAGAAGAGTTTCTCCACTAATCAGGCATCAATAAAAAGCATAGATTGAGATGCAACTGACGATATAGAGAATTTAAATGAAAATTTAACATACGTACTTATATATATATATATATAAGAAATAATGGACAATAAAAGCTGTTAATTTTTGGAGTATATTACAAATATAATCGTCAGAGGCATTATTCAAATTATATATATATTTATTTATTTTTAAATATATAAATATATTTAAAATAAATAACAGTTTAGCTAAAAAGCAGCTCATTTGAGCATTTTTTAATTGGGAAATCTTACTTCTTTTTTCTTTTTCCTGCGTCCAAAACCGGTCTGCAATAAATGGTCAGAATTTTAACATCGATAAGCACATAACATTATTGCTTGGCTACAATTCATCACATGATATATTTTCCTTTTATATTCAAAAATACTTTTAATCAATTCAACAATTATACGGTTACAGTGAGGGATGGTAATTAATAAATTTTGAGTACAATCATCCAATTGAGATAATATCAATTTTGTTATGTATAGTAACGTCAGAATTGTTAACTGTTTCGTTGGAATTTAGATAATATGAATGGGAATTTCGTTAAATTGTTTTAAATTTGAAGAATCCCTCACGGTAACAAAAATTTAATGTATAAAGAAAAACTGATAGAAGGATTAAAGTGAGCGAATAAAAATATATAAAGGAGTCCTGTATGGATATGTTATGATATGAAAATATACGACTTTTTCATTTTATATGAGAATAGAAATTTCTACTAAATGACTCATTGTCTAAATCTAGCAAATTTAGTTTATATACATATATTTTTATTAGTGGTATTTATAATCAAACTAGTAAATCAGAAATTAATAATCAATCCTCTAATCAAATTTCAAATAACAAATAACAACTCTAAACATTTCTAAATAGAAACTTATTGATTAAATACCAGATCAAAATTAACAGGTAACAGTCGGATATTTTGATTAAAAAAAAATCATAAAATTGTGTATTAATCATAGATTTGCCACTAATAAGATATTATATACCTATATCTATATCATTTCTAGATGTTAAAAAAAATAAGCGCCATATTTTTACGTTATAATTGCCGATTATTTCCTAATTGAAATTTTGTTTACCAATGACCGCCAATAGGGTATAGCCTCATTTTCACGCAAATTTTGTTCATATAATCAATTATAATATAATAATAATAATAATATATTCATATAGTACATAAAAAGCATGCATGTTTCAAGCATTGTTTCACATACGTATTAGATTCCTTGATTGAAGAGAAATAATAGAAAAAATAGACAGGAAAAGAAAAAACCAAAAATCAAATTGCATTGACATTAATAATCAATTCAGTTTTGTAGACAATCTAATGTAGTATTATTTCTTGGTTTGGATTAAAAACTGATTTGGATTTGTATTTGGATTAGGATATTGATGATGATTTTTATTGTAATTGTGAGTTTATGATTTTTTTTTTTAATATTTTGAAAGGACAAACAGTATTTTCAGTACCTCTCCTTCAGCTCTTTTCTTTTCAAGCTCCTTCTGCTTAGCATGCTCTTCTGCAATACGAGCCTCGATGGCCGCAAGCGATTCGCGTGTGAATGGACGGAATAGGCTGCGCTCCTCCTCGGAAAATGAGTCAGAGGCGTCGGACATGTCTCCTCGCGCCTAGGCCCCCACGATACCCTGTAACAAAATAAATTACAACAATAATTTTTTATTGCAGATATAAATAAATTCTCTTTTATATAATTTATCTATAGATACTACAGTGGCGGTAAGCGTTTATAACAGGAGTAAATCGATACGGGTAATTTTAGATGGATAGAATATGTAGTAAGCGTTTTTACTGTCCACAATAATAGCAAACAAAAATAAAATTCAAAAAGGAAATGAACGATCGAATAATACAAGACACGACCATTTAATTGATTAGAAAATTTATAGTATTAATGAATGTAATTTAATTTAATTGAATTTATTCCCAAATTAATAAACTAATCACTGAAATTGATGCTTAATGTGATGAAAATTTTCGGAAATGATAGTATATTGATGATATTGTTGAAACTAAGTCATCAATTTATTCATACATATAGTTAAATATATATTCGATGTTTGATTGCTATTTTTGTTCAATATATGAAATTTAATAATCATAAACATTATTTTATATATTTCCAGTAGAGAATTTGATTCAATGTCTAATCAAATTTGACAAAATTTTTTATAATAATAATAATAATAATCATAACACAAACAATGCAATGATAGGAAAATCAATAATTCATTTTCAAAGATGGCCCATATTAAGTCTGATTGTGTGTGTACAGTTTAGTTCGCTCGGCGCCTCCACCAATATTATATATTTGACTATAAATATTTTCGATTCGTCATCATTATTATTGATCCAAATTTGATATTTATGAATGGAAATCTTAAGCCTTGATTGTACCCTGAAAGAGCTTTAGGATTTAAAGTTATCGAGAAAATAATTACATGAATATTAGTATTATAATTGTATTTACTTTGTAAATCAGGTCGATAAAAACAACAACAACTACAGAAACATTCAAAAGAATATCAATAGAAATGAAAATAAAGATATGTATAAACATATTTTTAGAAATATGTGATAGATAATTGAAGTAAAATAGAATTGATGTTTGGAATGATTTTAGTGTTTTTTTTTAGTTTGTTTATTATTAATTTGATACTCACTCGGATTCAGATCGGGCAAATTTGGGGGCCAAAAACATTACTAACCTGAAACGAGAAAAAAAAGAGAAAATTTCAATTATTGAGAAAACATAATTTTATCGTTTCAATAGATAAATTTTGATATCAATTCACTCAATTTTCATTTGAAATGAAAATGTAGACGATAAATTCGAACCGTATAAATATATAGGTATGTTATTTGTATAATATAACGTATATACAAACATAAAGTATACAACATCGCCCACTTACGGCTTCCTACTTTCATTTATTTAAGGATATTTGGGAAATCAACATGAATTTTCTCGTTTTTTCACTCACTACCATAATATCAAATATACTACTTACAGTGTCTACAAATCATCAATTAAATGTGTGTCTGATGGTATTTAGAATTTATTTTAGCTAAATTTCAGCGGATTTGTTAATAAATAAAATCTTTAATAAACTACCTTTGTATTTTTAATGGCTACAGAAAATGTACTTATGAATCATTCAAATATGGGAAATTATTTTGTTTTCGATATCATTAAATTACTAAATTTGATCAAAAACTTGAATTGATTCATCATTTAGTTTGAAAATGTTGTCCTTATTACAACAGAAATCGATACAGCTGCAGTAAAATCGGAATTTCAGCTTTAATAATCGAAAGCACGAAAATTTGTTGCGTTATTTTGACTTTTTATAAAATTATTCGAAACATAAATTTACAAAATATCAATAATCTGTCCATTTCAATAATCTTCAATATATTCATGTAATAAATAACAATAAAGCTCAAGATTTCGTTACTGCTTCAAATAAAACAATCTTCATTACTGCATGTTTTCTAATTTTAACATATTCTAGCAAGTATCATCAAGTTGCACCTTATTATTGAAGTCAAGTGACTCTGGTATAATTAAAAGTACAACTTTTTTTTTAATCAATGATATTTACTTACAATATAAACATAACGTGAACATGACTTTTATTTATATCATGGGAATAATTAGATATCAGTTAAATTATTTAATAATTATTTAATTTTTATTGGAGATTATTACAATTATTATAATTACTTGAATTAGAAATTGTCTCTAGAGATTCTTGAATTGTGTACATTGTGCATATAATATTGTTTATAATTTAAAATTTTTTTTGGAATATCTTTGTTTTAGAATAATAGATTCCATAACAACAACTTTTCATAATTGTTGAGTTTATTGGAATTTTATAAATGTTGACCTAATCAATAATAGGCAAATACGTTTATTATGTCGAATAATAATAATTATAATTGACATTAGGTATGATATATGTATGTATATTTATATTGTTAATAATTGTTATTCTTATGGGATATTGTTATTGTTATAATAATTATTATCATTGTTGAAACTGTTATTATAAAGTAAAATGAAATTCAGGTCAAATCTAGATCTATACTTAGTTTGCGTCGCGATGCACGCGACTGTAATTTAAAAAAAAAAAATACATAATTGAATACATAAAAAATTTAATTTTCAAACAGAAAACCTGTCTAAAATATTATTATCAGGTTAGACTGTAGTTTTCATTAATTAATAGCAATATTCGAATGAATAAAGGCTTTTGGAAAGATGCAATCAAAAATTAAATTTATTATAACAGTATTATTCTAAGATCCTCGTTCCATTTCAATAAATAATAATAATAATTCAATTCTATTATAAAACTGGTTGTCGTGTATTTTCCTTTGATTAGTTTCAAAAATTAATTTCAATAAATATTTAATTAAGGTGAATTTATTTGGTAAAAATAAAATTGATTACAATTAGTAAATTTTATTGATGATAAAGTAATGAAAAAGTAGGACATAGTGGTTTACTGCTAGATATATCGAAAGACAATAAAAACAAGAAGAACAGAGGTAAACAAGTAAATTTATTAATCATTTAAATGTTCGATATTCAGTTGAAGAAGGATATATAAAGAAACATCCCATATATACGAGTGAAATAATTACGAAGAGAAAATAATTAATTTTTAGAAAATATGTTGATTATGGTGGATGCGCCGGGAGATTACATTTTTATATGGATACATGTATAACTTTTACTGAATCAAATATTAGTTTAATCAACTAATTGTCATTGAATTATCAATAAAACTTTACATTGTGACCTATTTATTTGACATTTCAATAGATACATGTATATCATGATGTAATTTTGCGCCCTCACTGTTACCTTCGATACTAACTGTATAGAAATTTTCTGTCGAAAATACAATTAAATTTAACAATTGTCACTTTCTTTCAATTATAATTTAACAGTATTACAGCCTCATCGTCACCTAGATAATGCTTTTCAAATTGATAACATATAGAATATAAACTCGATATTTATGTAATATTAATATATAGGTATTCTGATTTTTGCAATATTGGTTGTATTTATATAGATTTATTGATAATGGATAGGGTTTATGTTTAGTTGTGTTGCTGGGACATTGTTTTCGTGACTGGTGGAAGTAGGTCTTTTATCTATCCATCTCTTTATATATATATATATATATATAAAGTTGTAAAGCAATTTTGGTAGCGACCCACCTGCATTGAGGTCTGTTGAAATGATCACATGGCACTGTTTCTAACATTGAAGATTGACGAAAGGCGATATCATTGACAGAACGAGCAAATATATTTTTGATCACACAATGTCATTTAACGACAAATACGTAAAATCGTCAATAATAACAATATAAGCACTGCAGATACGGTAAAGAATAAGCGGTATTAAGTGTTAGTTTGGTAAGTGTACTACAAGCTAGAGAGGGATTGTGAACGAGCCTTTCAGTCACCCCTATGCGACAGAGCAAATCGATATCAAGTAATGACCCACAAATGTTAGCAGCAGATAATTGTTGGAAAGCTAAAGTCACATTACTTACATCAACTTTGTTTGTTATAAATGTATGTCCTTGAACTATCATGTAGGATATTAGTCTTCATTTATTGCTAATTGTGATAGAAAATTTGTTTGAATAAATAGTCGTATAGACTGATCGCGATATAATTAAACACATAACACATATCGATATCGATAGACACACACGTTCAGGACCTCGGCCGGGGGGCATGTCTCATTATTATTTTATTATTTATGATGATCACACGCGTCTCCATGCCCCCAGCACAACTCCGACTTGCAATGGTGCAATCACCATTTTCTTGTTCTCTAGACTAAAACGTCCATTTTGATGGTACTATATGGTGGGTTGGGGTGGGGAGAGAAGAGGGAGCGGTGCGGTGCGCCGCGACGCGCACACTCTATCATTGTTTAAGGGTAAATCATTGAATTTGAACGAACAATAAATAATATCATTATTCAATTTTATTTTTCTTCAATTTATTCGAATTATCCATATATAGATATATATATATATATATATATATATATATATCATATATATTTATATATGTATATAAGATAAAAAATTATTAATTATTATGTAGTACAATTGCAGCTCAATATTATTATTATGCAGTGTCTATAGTTTGGCGCTTGACGTTTGAAGATCAAAGCGCACGCACCCTAACCCTTCGTCTCAGACCCGACGGCGCTCTGACGTCATATGGTCAGTAATGTTGCGGAAAGCGTCGTCATGGAAATATTGTGCCATATACAATTGTAGGTGTTGCAAAACCTTATCCAACACATACCAGATCGATAACAAACAACCATCCATACCAACACCATTAACATGTGCTCTCATAATCACATAGTCAATAAAACATGGAGGAAAAATACCTCCATTTGACAATATCGCATACTAAATTTGAGAAATCGAAATTTCAATTTTTTTCTAAACCAATTAATATGAATATATAATAATTTATTGAATAATTTCAAAAATCAGTAGTTCCCCCAAAACATACCAACTAATCATCCATTATAATAGATAAATTTTCAGTCAACAGATGGCAATTTCAAAGTCAACGGAACATACTGCCATATATCTACAGCTCACTTCTAGAGGTCTCTTACAGTATTTCAAATACAAACTTTAAATGTTTTCAATTTATTATAATTCGTAATAAAAATTTATTATCAAAATTATAAACTGTAATAATAATAATTGATGGAGAAAATTGTTTTCGTTTTTTTTTTTTTGCTTTTGCTAGCTTTCTTTTTTATTAGGTTTGGGCCTGAAAATGGAGGTTTTTTGAATGGCCTGTGCTAGAATGACGGGCCAACCACCCAATTTCAAAGGTCCGACAATAAAGAATAGATAATCTATTCTTCATTAGTCCGTCATTCGTTCACAGACCACTCAAAACATCCCTTTTTCCAAACCTAGTAAAAGGAGAGCTGGTAAAATTAGCAAAATTATAAACTGTAATAATAATTTTTGGAAAATTTAATAGAAATCAACCTGACGATTTTATTTCGAACTCGATTAATAGAATAATTTATTTTCGTGAATTCAAATATTGAGCAAATTCAATGAATTAATCAATTATCGAAAATGATTCAATAAGAATTATTCAAATGAGTTTATGAACAACATAAAATCGTTTGTTTGTTTTTGTTTTTAATTCGTATAAATTTTTAATGAAATATTACTGCCAACGATTGATAAAAATTTACTAGATTCCTATAATAAAGATTTAATTAATTTAATGATAAATTTTAGTTAAAATAAACAAAACAGGAAATATAAGATCAGGATGCTGTTATCATCTATAGAAAAAATTTATATATTTTGTTTTCTCGAATTTAGTTTAATTACGAATTTGTAAAGATGACGTTGTTTTTAAATTGCCTTTTAATTGTTTCTATTATATTTCCAGATATAAACACTAGATCTATAAAGCAAAATGGTATCTAATTGATATAACTATCTCTAATTTTATTTAGACTAATTATAATAATTCAAATATGTTGTGTGTGTTTAATAGGAGATATTTTAGTGAATCGTCCCGATTTCAACAACACTACTAGATTAGATCATCATCATGTAAGGAATAGACGTTATTTAGGCTTAAGTAAACGTTTTAAGGTATGTTCAAATCAATAAGGAACAATTGAGAATTATTCGAAATTAACTATTCCAGTTGAATAAACGCTATCAGGAATGTGTAGCACCAGGTGATGCAAAAGGGCATTGTAAACATGTTGTTTTTTGTCCTATGGCTGTATTGAAAAATTCTAGAAATGTCCTCGATTATCTTTGTGTTATTGAACGCATGTATTTATCAAATATTTTACATTAAACATATTTCTAAATAGAAACATTTTTTTGATAGGCATATCGGCGTATGTTGCCCTGATGATATTGCTCTAAGTCGATTAGTGGGCTCACAAATTATATTGGATCTTCCAGGAGGTGGCAATGACTATGATGATGATAATTCAACAGGTGATTGATATACACAATAATAACATAAATTCTATTGAATTCATATATTCTGATCATTGTATTTATTATTTATTCAAAAAATAATTTGTGACAGTAAAAAAAAAGATTGATCAATCATTAATCGTACAATTGAATTATTTAATTGAAATTGTTTTTAAGGTTGCGGTATATCGATTGAAAGCCGTTCGAATCGAAACCTAGGACCATTACAACAATGGCCTTGGTTGGTTGCCTTTTACAATCTTCAAGCATTTCAACAACATAGAGAACAACAATTTTGTGGTGGTGTTATATTGACCGAACATCATATATTAACAGCTGCTCATTGTTTTCAAGAGTAATTAGAATAAGAATTCAAACAAATCGTTGAGAAATAAAATTATTCGAATTACAGTTTAGATATGGAGCAAATTCGTGCACGTTTAGGTGAATACGATTTTAGTGAAATGACAGAAACCCGTTCACGTGATTATGAAATTGAAACGATTATAAATCATGAAAATTTTGATAAAGGCACCTATGCTAATGATATATCAATAGTTAAATTGAAATCACCAACTAGTTTTAATTCGTACATATGGCCAATATGTTTACCACCAGTTGATCAACAATTCGAAGGGGATGCAGCAATTGTTGCCGGATGGGGACAGAAACAATTCCAAGGTCCAGTTAGTCAGGTCTTATTGAATGTACCTGTACCAATTTGGCCTTTGAAGCGTTGTCAAGATTCATTTTTGCAATTAATTACCGACGATAATTTATGTGCTGCCGCTTATGAAGGTGGCAAGGATTCCTGTTTGGTAATAATACATCATATACAGAATGGTTCACCAGAGACTTTCCTGGTCTTGGAACTCTGGATCTAGTGGGTGCAAAAAAAAACGGACTTGATAATTTGAAGTGTGATGTTTAGGAAACATTTTGACGTTAAAACGAGTTTCTACAAGACCAGGAAAGCCTCTGGCGGACCATCTGTATATTCTTTTTTTTTTTTTTTCAGTAATTGAGATAATCTTACTTTATTTGTTTTATGAAAATATTAAAATAGGGAGATTCAGGTGGACCTTTAATGTATCAATTGACGAATAGAAGATGGGTAACAATTGGAGTCGTTTCATGGGGAATTGGATGTGGCAATAAAGGGTCTCCAGGTATATATACAAAAGTAAGCAGTTATATACCATGGATAATCAAAAATACGATTACTATATAAAATAAATAATTAACGATTAACATAATATTGAAAATATGATTTTTATCAATTTTACGTTAATTATATATATTATGTTAGTGTTTTTGCGGGTAATAAATAAATAAACAATAATTGAGAGGAATTCTAAATTTTATTTCAATATTTTTATTTAGTCTTGGGTCCCTCATTGCAGTAAAAATAGATAAATCATTTCAGGTCTCTATATATATTTAGGACAGTTATTAAAATTAACCATAAATAACAACATATACATATATGAAAATAGAAGAAACTTAATCACAATCAGCAATCTAACATGTTTTGTCTTGTTCTGTTTGTTTTTTGTTTAATTACATACAACAGGATATGATATATATATATATCTCTTTGATTAAGATGTTGTTTCAATATATTATTTGATAATCCGTTTTCTAGATCAGGTATTATTTAGAAACAGGCCTAGGCCGTTTACAGGAAATGGAATTATTCAAGCATCCAAATTAAATTCGGGTGGTGATGTAATAGATAATAAAGGTATATCAGCTTCATCTTTAATGCCTTCTTGACTAATTTCATTTAATAATTTACCACTATTCGACAACTGTTTCCTTAAATTTGATGGTATAGGTGTACTTGGACGTCTGTTTAATTTATTTTCTTGTAAATTTTGCGTTGGTTGTTGATCAATTTCACCATTTAACCAATAAGTTATCATTTTACCTTTACCCTATTCAAATAGAGATATGAAAATATTTATATAATATTTAAAATTTAGACCAGATTACCTTTAATTCAACTTCACCGCGACGTTCAATATCAAAATTACCAAATTTATTTAGGAAATCTTTTGTTACCGGACTAATGTGGATGCGTTGCGGTAATCCATTACTTTCCATTCTTGATGCTGTATTAACAGTATCACCGAATAAACAGTAACGTGGCATTTTTAAGCCAACAACACCAGCAACACATGGACCAGTATGTATACCGATCCTTAATTGGAGTTGTCGTTCTGGTAAATGTCTTATTTCAAATGTTTGAACAGCTTTTAATAGAGCTAATGACATTCGAGCAATTTCTCTAGCATGTTTGTTTCCATTACGTACTGGTAATCCTGATACTACCATATATGAATCACCAATTGTTTCTACCTAAAAATACAAATCGACATTGTATCTTATTATATTTAATTCGATTTTCGTTTATTTACTTTGTAAACATCGAAATTTTCTATAATTGAATCGAAACATGTATAGAGATCATTTAGAAATTCCACAACTTGTAATGGTGTACTAACTGCTGATAATGCTGTAAAACTGACAATATCACTAAAATGTATTGTAACATATTCAAATGTTTCAGCAATAACTGAATCTCTTGTTATCAATTGTTGAGCAACACTTTTCGGTAATAATCTATATAATAATTCTTCACATTTACGTTTCTCTTCCAAATAATCTGCTGTACGTTCTTCGACTAATGTTTCTAAATTATTGGCGTATTGTTCCATTCTTACTAAAAGATTATCGAGGAGATTCCCATCGCTTTCTCTGCAAGAAAAAAAAAACTTTTACCCCACCTACTCTCTCTCTCTCTCTTGTATAATCTATCTTCAATAAACATAGATATACTCAATCGATAATAAATATAGGTAATTATATTATTTACATATGTATTTGATAAAAATAGAGCAACATCTCTCCAAACTAACCATTTCAATTCATTCATTTAATTTAGTCTAATTAAGTGACGCTCCTATACGATAATTGTATTGTACACTTACTTATTAATATGTCTCAATTTACTCTTCAAACTTGTGAAATCAGGCCTATCGGCAGCATCTTCAGCCCAACATTTTCTCATAATTTGATCAACTTCTTCCTCACATAACATATCACCCATTGATGGCCGTAATGGTTGACCATTGTTTGCTTCTGGACCTTTACGGACAGCATCAACTTTTTCTGTAAACCAAATTTTTTTTAATTTCGTTTTTTTTCTACTTTCAATAAAACAACTTATTTAATTTTTCCATATATACATACATATATATATTTTTTTGTTTAATTCAAACATTTCAAATTCTCAAGAATTCGAACATTTTAAATTTTCAATTATCTAATAAAACATTTTTACAAAATATTTATAATGTATTTGCCATATCTCGTGGAACTTGACAATTTAATTAACAAGGTAAAATTTCATTTGCATGCTGTTTATTTCAGAAATTGCTGTCGTTTTAGTCGTTGCTACTATTATTTTTTGTTTTACTTGCGTTTTTTTTCTATCATCTATCACATCAACTTATTAAATAATGGATCAATATTATTCAAAATTGAACTTTGATGTATTCTTATTTCATTGATTAAAATGAACTATGAAAATTAAAAAAATTAAAATAATTTGTGAATATTTATTTTGTAATTATATGAGAATTTTGCTTTCGGTCAACGAGATTTCCATTCATTCACTATTGATAATTGGAACTGTAACATCTACAGAATATTTTGGCTTTACAACGGTATTTCTAGTTATTCGGTAAATATTGAAAATTAATATTTTCTCCGCTCAATTCAATTTGACAATCAATAAATCAAATGATTAAAGTGATTAAAATCAATTTCATGAAAATTATCCTTGAATTGACATGATTTCAAAAAAAAAAATGTTGACAAATTAAATTTTGATAACCAAATAAATGTTGAGAAAATTGAACAACCGGAAAACTGTAGCTATAACTGAAATTAATTCTGAACATGTTTTATAATGTTGATCTACTCTAGATCCAACAATATCATTTATATTCATTGAAAGTATTGTGAAGAGTTTACTAAGATGTTACAATTAATTGTTCAAAAAAGAATAATTTGAATTAGTCAAACATTAATTGTATTCAATATTTCTCCATCAATAAAATGACTACTTTTGAATAATTGTGGAATAAACGTGATTATAGTTAGAATCTAGAAATAGATAATCATCCGATAATTAAATGAAAAAAACAAAATTTCCAATGCACCCCTGAATTATCGATTACGCCAAATACTTACTTTCTTTTTTGCTATCTGTAATATTTTAATCAATTTTCTTCTGTAATGGATCTACGAGAATTTGTGATTTATTTAGATTTTTGTTGTTGAAATTTTGATTAATGAAATAATAAAATTACTTTAGACAAACAAACGAACAAACAAACAAACAGACATTTGATGATATTAAAATCCACTGAATTGAAATAATTAGAAAAGAATGTCATGCAAAGATAAAAAACAAAAATAAATCAACAAAATTCAAAATTTAATTGAGTTTAATGTTTCATATAGGTTTATATTTAGCGCTAAATAAACGGATCGAATAAACATGTGTATGTACAATGTTGTACATACATAATGCACGTACGATACATATGTATGTAGCTATAAGTTTGGCGCGAGATTTTTGAAATTTTCAAACTGTCGATAAATAACAAAATATCGATGATGTTTATCATAATTAATGAATGAAATAATGTTTTATTATTTATCCTAAACGAAAGCAACCGAATTATCTATTATTCATCTATATTGGTAATTTATTTTTGATTTTCATGCGTTTATTTACTTAAATGTTTGAAGCGATCCTCAAGGATGGCATTGCAGTTATCACAATTTAATGTGCAATGTGGCCGTCTAACCTCCAATAAAGGACTAACAGCCCGTCTTGGTGATGTATTCGTATCGTTATTATCGAATCCACCAATTGTATCCGATGGTAAAGTTAAAGACATATCAGAGCTAACACTAGCCATATCGCTCAGAGCATACCTATTCTCACTCTGACAATTGCTTTCAAATGACTACCGGTTTTTATTATGGTCGACGTCCTACTAAATATCAACTAGCATCAGCACAACTTGACTTGCTATTACAACATTTTACTGTATGTGGGAAATCAATGTTCCTGCGCCGGTCCACTCTCATCTTCAAACCTCAATGTAGGTATTTATACATACTACATACTACATACTACATACATACATTTATACGTAGGTATATCCATTTCGAAATGAGACCAACATAAAATCATACACGTTAGGTATTAATTAATACAAAACATTCACTATAATAGTAATGGTAATTATAATGGTGGACGTAAGGGTAAGGGTAAGCCAACTCAATCCTTATATAATAAAATTGTTTTATCATCAAGAAAAAACCAACATAAATGTATGGAATTGATGATCCAAATAAAACCATATAACCTAAATCAATCTAGGAGACAACTCTTGCAAAACATAACTTAATCTCAACTATACCTATACAGTATCAGTGTAGTTTTCAATGCAAACTCGTATTTGTATTCTCTCTCTCTCTATAATATCGAAAATATCCAAATAATATTGTGTGATATGAATGTAAGCGAAAGAAAGCAATCAAAAACCACTATTTATTAATAAGTAATTAGATTGTATCCCTAAAGTATAATGAAAAACATGATGAAGCTAATTTTTCAGCTTTTCTCTACACTCATCTCTCTCTCATCAATTAAACAATAAATGTTTGTCTATGGTATCTGATCAGACTTATTTTCCACTTGGTAGATTTACTTTGATCGTGTATGTTTTTTGGGAAAAAAAGAAATAATAATAAGAAATCATTTAGTCAATTTATTTGACGTTAATAGGTCGATATGGGTTGTATTCATATGAGGGTAAATATAAAAATAATTGTCTAACCTATATGTTCACTTTAAAGATTGATTTGCTCATTTCATTCAAAGTTCACGTACCGAGCTCGTTTTCCAACAGTTTTCGGTTTATTAATAAACATATGGAAAGAGATTTAACACCTAACTATGAACATCAGATGCGATATTTTTTTCCAATAATGCAAGTATTATAAAGTTTTCTTTCAAATGTTGATGTTAGATATAAGACGTTGCGAAGCTTGTGAGGATTTATTTTATTTATATATCCACAGAAATTGTCATATTTTCTTTATCATCAGCGTAACAAATGATGTTACGATCAGAAAGTAAATGAACAATTTGTAGTAAATTAAATTTCTTACAAAAAATGTCTTATTACATTACTTTGTTAAATCGCGTGGTTCACGAGATATATTTTATATATTTTCGTGGAACTTGGGCTTTCGAGGCTGACACTGACAGGGCGTCCAATTGCGATGAAAAATCCTAAAACCGAACTGAGCTATAACAATTTTCTTTTTAAAAAACCCCAATGATTTACTGTTATTCATATGGGAAAAGTTCAACGATAGAGAGGACGTACTTAAAATTGAAATTAAAGGCTCAAATTTGAAAAGAATTTCTTTTCCGATGTGAAGAAACAAATTTTCATGTGTCCGCTAAAAAAAAAATATTTTCTTCCATATGAAGCACCCTAAGAATTCTCAGTTATATATTTATTCATAGTACAAAATACGATAAAAGAAATTCATTTACCTTTAGCATTTTTATATTCGTTCAAGTAGAAAACTCCTTGTCGACAAATGATTTCGTGCATAATTATTCCAAATGAATAAACATCACCTTTTTGTGTTCCTTCCGGTGGTGGATTTTCTAATCGTAGCAGTTCAGGTGCTGTCCATAATTGTCCTGAAATTGATAATTCATTTTAATCAAGAATTTCTTGTAGATATACAATAGTTTGTATGTATATATATATATGTATACATACTCTCCCAATAGGAATGGTCTTCAATATTACTAGCATTATCATGGGCATATTTTCTAATAAAATGTAAACCAAAATCGGCAATTTTCAATACAAATCTGCCATCAACCAAACAATTTGTTGATTTTAATGCACCATGGGATGATATTGTTGAATTATGTATATAAACCATACCACGAACAATATCCATAATTAAAGACATGCGAAATGTCCAATCTAATTTATAATTTTCATTTTCTAATATATCTTGTAAACTGCCCTTTTGACAATATTCAACTAATATACAATTAGGTATATTCAAACAAGCACCATAAAATTTCACCAAATTATCGTGAGATAAATCTTTCATTATTTTCAATTCAATTAATTGTTCGCGTGTTAAATCAATACGAACGTCTTGTAAATGTTTAACAGCAACACGATTTGATTTATAAAATGCTACAATTGTGTAAAGTTGACGATCACCAGCGACACTATCAACATCTGAAAATAACTTTACACAAATAATGTTTAAATTCAATTCTCTTTGTTTAGCTATGCATGTTTTGTTTTGTTCTTTTTTTCCTGCAACAATAACTGAACAAAATATTGAAACGTAAAAATCTGAAATCAATTCCACAATATTTGATTGAGAATTGTAACAACTACCCTGAAGTTATTTTTTATGAAAATCTATCTCAGTATTTCTTCATTATAAAACGAAATGGAAACCTTCCAGAACACATATTCGTATTATTAAATTACAAATTACTGAAAAAACAATGTCACTATATAAAAAAAATAATTGAAAATCGAAGATTCTAAGAGACCATTGGAAATTGTGATAATAATAATAATAAACTTCTATTACTCATATTGTTTATTAGAAATTATTAAATCTATTTATTTTTACCCGGCGCATCCACCATCGCCGAATCAAAAAATTATTTCCACTATTTATTTGATAATCGTACCTACTTATTTATTAATTTTCCGAAATATTTTGATCAATTGCAATTATGACGAAAGCTAAGTTCAAAGATTTAAAATCAAATAAATTCTCTTTATTTCTTTTCCATTCTTGATTTGGAATCTATGAAAAATTATGAAAAAATTTTTAAAAATAACTTCAAGATATTATATTGTTGAAAAGTATTTATAAATTTTTGGTAGAATATTCACAATCGTTTTTGTTTTTTTTTTTGTTCAATTTATTGTGCAGTCTTTTGTTAAAAGAATTTTTTTATGAAAATTCAATTACAGCTTTACTTCCACGTCGAGATGCCAACGATTGCCAACTAGTTCTTGGTTTTGAATTTAAAAATACAATTTCGTCATAATCGACTTTCCATGCCATTGAATATATAGCAGCTTTCAATTTGAAGTGCCTATTAAAATTTATTTTAAATAGACTATTAATTGGAATTTAATTAATAATATACCTATATGAAATTAAACCAACTATGAGTGTTCCTAAACATAGGACGATTATGAGACTAATCAATAAAATATTGATTGGATTGAATTCTACAACAGAAAATTGAAAAGTTTATTTTTCTTTGAAAAAAAAAATCAATAAACAATAATTGGCTTTATTGTTTTCATTCTTTATATTTTATTTCATTTTCTATATTCGAATTTACATAAAAATAAAGTTGAAACTAACTTGGACAAAGTGAATTATCATAGCCACAAATTGGTGTATCAATTGGTACACCATTTGGCCATTCAACATTCCAATTAATAATTGTTTTATTTGAATTTATATATTCAGCAACAATTTCATATTGTCCAGTTAATGAATTAACATGCATCATAACATAACGTGCAACACGTTGTCCATTACAATTCATAACAATATCTTCATCTTTACCTGAATTTGATAAATCAATAGAATTATTTTATGGAAATTTTATGGGGGAAAAAACAACAACAACAACAACACTATAAAATACCTCTAAATGATGCACCAATCATATTTTTAGTAACTTCATACCCTGTGAAATTGGTGCCATTCACCATTAATGTTTTATTCAATGCATTAGCATAGAGTAATAAGCCGTCATACAAACTATCGATATATGTATACCCTCTTCGTCGTGTATTATTAGCTATTTCATCAAATTTAGTTTCATGTATTGGGGTGAACGTATATATTGATTTGAAAGCTCTTTTCGCTATTTCATTACGTTCTTCATCATCTTTATCATCATACCAAGGCTCCGATGGATGTATGGCACTAGAAAATTCTACCATTAAGATTCACTTGGACTATTATTTCTCTATTACCCCAATCAATTCATGATTTTCAATCATACTTCTATTATATGAATATCATATAAATATGTACTTTGTTTATAGATTTTTGCATATAAAGAAACTATGATAATACGATATGTAAAAATAAATTACCGATTGAAATTCTTCACTTACTCATTAAACGTTTCAAAGTTAAATATGGTGTATTCACCACTGTCGACCATATTAATTCGGTCGAATTCAATAGCTATTTCTCGAAGATTCCTTTGACTTGTACACAACAATATAACTGAAATTACCATTTTCTTTTTTAAAATCATCTAAAATTTTTTTTCTATAAACTTACTACCAAAATTTGTACCAACATTCTTTTGTAAATATTGACTATAATTTAATCCTAATAATAATAAATCACCATCATCATGTTCGAAATTTGGTTCGTTTTTCAATTCTTCCATAATACTTTTCATTAGTAATTGACAAGTATGTTCACCAGCTAATTCAGTACGTTCATCTTTTTGATACATTAGAGCAACCTTTTTCCATCCAAATCTAACAATTATTTATTTATTTGAATTTATTATTTTTCGAATTTAATGTTGGTAATAACAATAATAATAAAATTATACATATTATTATATGTGTGTACATTTGTAACGATCGTACCACGCTATTTCTCCTCAAAGTTGGCGTTGACTCTGTGAACGTAGGTCCGTTGATTGTTTCAGCCACCTGTCGGTAATACAGATTACTGACGCTAATTACAATAATAATTTGTAGTCAGTTATCAATTAATAACAAACTTTGATTTTCTACATTCTTATACAAATTTTTGAATAATTTTACATTATTCAATCATTTTATCACGTTATAATCCAATTTCAATATTCTATCCTTAATTTTTGTCAAAAAATATATCAACAAATGTCAAATTTAATTACGCATGAACTACGCTAGGCCCTACGTTCTCCAATGCAACGCCAAATTTGCGAAGAAATAGCGTGGTACGATCGTTATATGTCGTAGTCTGATTGTGAAATTCGCCATTTCATGAAAAGCTTACGCTATTCATGAAATGAAAAATTTCACAATCAAACTACGTCATATACATATATTTGAATTTATATTCAAGTCAAAAAGATTACCGATTCATAATTAAATGGAAAAATTCGGCAAATGATCGATAATCGGCTGGGCCAGAATTCATAACCATATAAAATTCGTTAGAACACCCCATTTTTTTATTTGTAAAATCAAAACTAAAGCCAGTTGGTGTTATTACCGGTGTCCATAAATATTTTGCTACACGTCCAACACTAGCTAAAAGCATTTTATTATTTACACAAACACATTCAAATTATTTTTTTTTTTTCTCCTTTCATTTAATGATAGGTAAGTATGTATCTTCATGATTCATTATCAACATATATGTATAGGAACTCTTTACATACAATTAAAAATACATATATACAGGATGGTCCACCAGAGGCTCTCCTGGTCTTGTAACTCTGGCTCTAGTGGGTGCAAAAAAAAAAACGGACTTGATGATCCAAAGTGTGATATTTAGAGAAAATTTTGACTTTGAAAAGATTTTCCAAACTTCAAATTTTCTAGTGCATTCTTTTCCCTCCACTAGAACCAGAGTTCCTACAACACCAGGAAAGCCTTTGGTGGACCATTCTGTATACGTATTGTACATATATGTACGATGTGAACATATATACTCGGAACAAAGGGTCTTTGCCTTTACGTTAGTCGTTAGTTGCAGTAATTTACGACAAAATTTTGACATAATCCTCAATAAGTGGAAACAGTATACTACTATAGTGTTACTTATTACTAGGTTTCGGATGTATATGTGGACCTTGGAAGGTCACGCGTCAAACGGAGTAGCTACCTGGGACTTTGTAAATTTCTACGTCTTCGATGCAAATTTAAAAATAATTTTTTGAGTATTGCAACCCGACTTGCTACCCTCATGAATGATAAACTTTATGTAGAGTCGACCACTGAAGTATTGGTTGTAACATAGCGAGGTTATAATTTTAACCACTTCTCTTGTCAACTGTAGTAAAACTATCTCAAAAAAAGACTGATGCTATACATCGCCATACTATTTATACTAAAATGAATTTTTCCGCTCACTCATTTTATAGTACGTTGTTGTGACGTAGGAACTTTTCGTAGGAAGCTAATATCCGAAGCCCGCTTATTACTTATTGAAGTGCATACAACTAAAGATGACTCGAATGAGAAGATTTTTTGATCCGAGTATATTTGTATAATTTATATGCCCCAATGACCTCTAAATACATGATTCCAAAAATTGATTAATAAAGACTCATGCTCCAAATGAATTTTCTATTCAATAATTAGAAACGTTCGACTAATGTCGATTCCCTTATGTCCCGGTGACCAATTTCAGGTAGGAATAGCAATTTTCTTATTATACGCTTTGAAAAATTAGCTCAGAATTTGAGAAAATTGTGATGGAATAGCACTATGAACAAAAAAGCACAGAGGGAGGACAATTTTTTTTAAGCTGAAGTGCAGCGGGCGGTCCTTTATATATTCCCATGTAGATACCTACATATTATTACTTTTTGTTTCCAACAAATTACTTACCTAAACAATAATCACAAGCCGGTCCGAATATAACATCAGCACAACTTGCCGATATAACACGTACGGTTGCATATTCTTGTTTACACATATCATCACGATAATCGTAATTAAAACGAATATTGCGCCCTAAAATACCACGATCGTAAACCTCTCGTTCGGCAATTTGTAATGTTTTTTTTATCTAAAATAGAAATATTACTGCTATAAAACGAACAACAATTAAAACATATTTAATTTTAGGTTTTCTCGTTTGAGTTTGGTGGATGCGCCAGGTACGATGATTATTATTCGATAACAATTTGCGAATAACTTGACGTTGAATTTATTATTTATTCAAGTTTATTACGAACAGTACACCTACAAATTGTAATTTTTCCGTTTCGCTTTTCCAAGTGCGAAATCTAACACAAATTAGAACAAAAAAGTGAACCGAATTAATTAATAGAGACAATTTTGAAACTTAATAAGAGTGAATCAACAGATTCAAGGCAAGAATAAAATGGTACATTGTTCACACAAAATGAAATATATTGACGTTATCAAATGGACAATGAATCCAGACATTCGTGAAATTATCGACTTATATGAAGTTCATCATAATAACGATCAAGATAATGAACTTATATTCGTATTCGTGCTTTTGATCTCAACAATTAACGATCAAGATTCGATGCACACATTTCATTTGTGTCTATATAGATGATAATTGTACCGAAAATTCCACTGTAACACGATTCTAATCATTATTAGTTTATTAAACTATTCAGCTCGAATTGACGATCGAGCATTGATTGAGAAACAACTATTTAATTCAACATTGAGATTCAGTACAGATATCAATGTTGCATCTGAATCGACTTGGAAATTTGAGAAATATTCAAAATAAATAAATAATATAATCATAGCAATATTTTTTTTTAATCGTTTTTTCACGGTATTTCAAGATAATTATTGAACGAAAGAAATAATAAGATGACCTTTGATAATCATATAGAATCTATATATAGATATAGATTGTCTCTATCTACAATATATTTTTTTATTTTTGTTCTAATTGGAGAGGTATATTTATGACTATAGCAAATATTTCAAATCAGTTGTGTTTGTTGTAAAAGAAATAGTGAAAGATAATCGATTTTTATTTATCAAATCAGATTTATAGGTCGCTCAGTGTTTATCGTTATTAATATTTGGATCAGATATAGTTTATATATATATATATATATATAATTTCTCTCGTTTTGATTTGTTCTAAATATAATTTATTGACTATCCGGTGCAAATTTTATTATAAATCATTCGAATCATTGAGACTTTTCTTTCAAATATATTATTATTTCTAATTGTAACTCGAATTTGATAAGGTCGTGTTATGATTGAATCATTTTTGCAATATCTATATAGATAATAAACGAATTTTAAGTAGTTACCGATCGTGATTTTTCATAATTATCAGTCGAAATAACTCCATTTATTTGCCTACAATTATTTAAAAATAATAATTTTTTTTGTCGTACCATGAGTTGAGTGTTTCCAAATTGAATTAACACGTCACGTCTCCCTAATTCAAGTGTTTTTATTTTGTATTATTATTATTATTATTAATGATTTTTACCTCATTTTTATTGACGATATAAAATTCATCAAATGTCAATATAACACCAACATTAATTGTACAATTATTGATATCATTACATGTTTGATTACAAATTGTTGGTTTTTCACTAATACAATGCTCTGTGGTTATGGAACAATTAGTAATATCCCATGGTGGTACTTGTAGTATTGACGTATCCCATTTATACTGATCAGTTTTACAATAACCAAAAATTAATGATGATAAGAATAAATATAAAATCATAACTAATTGTAGAAATAAATTTATATTCTTCTCTTAATTCCAGTCCAATCGATAACACAAAACTAATAAACTAACTAACTATTCAACTAATTAATTAATCAATTAATTGATTGATTGATTGATTAATCAATTAATCAATTAATTAATTAATACCGGTAACAAACTATACACGTTAATGAAAGCTATGATAATACTAAGTTTTAATACTGTTGCTGATAGTAAATATAGATATGTATAGATATAGTACCGCCCGCGCAGATAAATAGATAAATAAATATTTCTACATACCTATACTACCGGTATAAACTCTAATATTATCATTGATTGAAAATAAGTTGTGAAAACTTTTAAATATTCCAATGCAAATATATACGTATAGTTCGTTAACGGATTTCGGAATCGATCAAATAATATTATTCACGTAAAACAATTACCATGCTCTCAAGAGTGCGTTTATTAAGTTTACTCGCTTCTATTGTTAATTGTTCACAAATTCATCACGACAATTACTATTCAAATCAAAATTTAACAAACAAATTCTAAATTGAGTCCAATGTCTCTCCCTTAGCCCTCTCTCGTTTTCTCTCTATCGATATTTATTGAATTGGAAATTATAAAAGATTTTTTTCAATTTAATGCTTCAATTTTTGTTGTAAATGAGAATATCTTTTTGATATTACATCTGTTTTTTTTTTCAGGAATAAAAGAAGTTCTTTGATTGCCTTAATTTTTTTTTTAGTTTATATCTATTAATTTGGCACCAATATAAACGTTAAAGCAGAAAGTTTTCTCTCAATAAAACTATGAAATATTGCTCACAAATAATAAGAAAACAAAAAAACCATCAACTCTACTCATCTTTTTTAGCTCTACTTGCAATTAGAATAATAAAATCATATCTGATTGGGTCGTATTATTTTTTTCATTATTTTCAGTTTTACGAAATCTTTCACATCTAAAAAAGTGCTAAGTAGGTACAAATGTTGGAAAAGTCTGGCTTGTTACGTGTCGCATCCACTTGTCATTTATTAAGTCTTCTATAGGTTTGGCTATCAGTTTGCTTATAAGCTGATCTTATTTTTGGTGAATGGCATATTGAGATACTCAAGGAGATAGTTGATGTGATGTGGACACATTAGTTATTATCCGGAACATCTTTGATTGGAATATTCACAAAATTTGTGTGTTCGAGATCGTGCTGCAACCATGTATTTAATGTGCACCTTTCAGGTTAACTTTTGGTTTTGATGTACATAGGAGCATTATTTAAGGTGATTTGTGGACTCATACTGCTTCCTATGATCATTGTTAACTTGCATTTCCCATCTACTAAGCCAGTTTTGAAGTGAACTGATATAGTTTTGCAACTTTGTAACATTAGGGTTTCAAATATATGACAGGCTAGCAGTATTATCTGTGGCGATAACTATTGTAACATTTGATGATGAGAGGATATCAGAGGTATAGAGTAGATATAGGAACGGATCGAAAATACTAATTGTAACTACCCAGAGACATGCCTGATTTTATGAACTAGAATTCAAAATTTAATTAATTTTATCGCTTCACTATATCATTATTATACCTCAATAAGAATATATTTGATTATAGTTTAATTAACTTACAGTAACCATTCATATACGATATCATAATATCTGATACCTATAAAATAAAAATAAAAACCTCAACATATGACTATATCATATACATAATCAATTATGGCATATGGAGGATATTAATTAAATTATTTTTAATTAAATTTGCAAATAAAACGTATTTACGAATTCTAATCACATCAATCGAAATCTATCTGATATTTAATAATAACTTTCGATCTAATTCGCCGAAAAAATCGTATTATATGGTACCTAAATGATTGATGATTAATTTCACAAACCATGGGATAATTAGAATTACTTTATTTATAAAAATGCTTATTGAAAACTTTGGACAATAGAAAGTCTATAAATATTTCACTGTTTGGTAAATCCAATAAATATAAATGAATAAATAAAGTTCAATATTATTATAGCATGGTATCTAGTTGTAGTTTTTGATTTGGTAAGCTCTATGCCATCTATACAATAAGATAAATCAACAGTACAGTTAAATAACATATTGATTGCTGGAACGATATCAAGTCTATCACTATATAATAATTTTTATCATTGTTATTATTATTATTACGTATAAACGTAGTCTTTTTATGGTCCATTGATTCGTCGTTTCGATATCTAAAAACCCTTTCTTAATTGTTCTTTATTAATTAATAATAATGCGGATTTTGCTGTATTTTCGACATAAATAAATGAACTTGAATTGATCACATGTATCCGTTCGACATAGGTGTTTATACTTTATTAATGAGCTAAATTTTTATTGCCTCCTGTAACTATTATTTCTTTATTATTGGAATAGAAAAAATAGTAAATCTTAAATATTGTTATTAGAAAACAAATCATTTACACGACTGTACATCGAATAAACCAGTTATATTTAATTTGTTTCAATTATATTCTACAAAAAAAAACTCCATAAGACTCCTGAAATCATCATAATAAACTCAATTCAAAGATAATAGCCTAGTAGGTGGTGAGATAAGAATTTTTCTGATCAATCAAGTATACTCATAGAAAATTAAATTAATTCAATCATTTTTTAATCACTTTAATTGGAAAATGATTGGAAAAAAGTAGAGTAATTCAAAAGTTGGTTCTATTTAGTTTCTAATACTTTGAATAGTTGGTAACATCTGTGGTAATGCAGGTGTCTGCTTTTAATTTCTGTAAATTGCTTCCATCTATCTTATCTAGGTGGCGCTATTACAAATATCCATTTGGATTAAATGACAGCATTTTAAATATTTCTCTAATTGATAATTATTTGATTGTTAGAATTAATTTCACTTCTATAATCCAGAATTAATGTGATTCCTTTTGTTACAGGAATTGAGTTCAATCATCAAGAAATTGATTAAATATATATGTATTACATAATTTTTATAACCTCAAATTTGAAACAAGGGAATACAGGATTATTGTAGATAACACAATGTGAAATTATTGGACAAATAAATAAATAAATGTCAGTCCAAATAAAATCTTTCTACATGGAGAACATTGGAATTGAAAACAATCATATAGTAAAAGTTAATTTATTGAGAAATTAAGAATTTTAGAATAGGGTAAACCATTGAAAATATCACTACGACATCAATTCTATATATTTATAGAATTTGATTCTTACATTTATTAAAGATCAAATATTTGCACTTAATCGTAGAATTTATCACTATAATTTTCTCAAAACAAAGATGTTAAACATCACAACAATAAAATAATGTAGATTCAAGTTTAATTTAGATATATTGAAACTAATTATTTGGTACACTGACGAATGAAATTTTTTATTGGTGTTGAATTTGCACGAATACATACATGTCATATTTCAGAAATTATATGACATTTATTATCGAATTTTCCAAGATATATAATTGAGATGAGAATCAACTGCATAATGGAATTGGATTGTTATTGTGCAGCAGGTGCAATGCACCCGGACGGCACAAGCACAAAAGACTCAATAAATAATTTAAATTTAGAGATACTCAAAAAGATAAGAGATCAAAGCGTGCTCGAATATTTATCAATGATAAATTATTATTAACTAAAGGGCGACGAGACAATCTTAAGCCCGGGCGACACAAATCCACGGAATGGGCCTGAAGATTATTAAATTGTTATATTGTGTTGGAAAGATGGCACGACTTTAGTTGAAGTGAATGTATAATTGTAATACTTGCATTTTTTTAAATTTAATTCTATAGTTAATTAATATTAGAATCAACTAAATAATGATTGTTCTTGTTTCAGAATTTGATCTTCATAATAATGCATCATCGACATGTATTTTGAGATATTTCACAATCGATGAATTTTTGAAATAAGCCAAGAAAGAACCAATTGTAAGAAAATCAAATTTGAAATATTGAATGAATTTGGATCAGTTGCTCTGTTAAAAAGTGTTATTTAATTCAGATATCGAGTATTATTAATTTTCATATCTGTACCAAGAATAATTATTTTGTTACAATATAACGAATAAAGTTTGTATTTAACGTTGAGTTTTTGCGAAATCTACGTTATTCCAACAATAATTATTTAGAAAAACTATTGGTCGTAATTACTGTGCCTGGAAAATAATTGCATAATATGATTTTTGAAATTGAATAAATTCTTATGTTAGGTCAAAGAACATAGACCTATATAATTGTTTGTCTTCTCTGGTCTTGCTCTCTCGACGACAATCCTTCGATCCGATAAGACTTGTCAACGAGTGGTGTTCAAATTGTTTCAATCACATGCATTGTTATTGTTTTGCATAATAATATTTATCATATTCGTAAATAAATACTACAAGTGTTAATTTTATATTCATTGAATTCAATTGTTGTAATAAGAAGAAACAAATTATTTAATTTTGAATTACTGAAGGAAACATTTGTATAAAGATATCAAAATAGATATGTTGCACCACCTATAAGAAATGAACATAAACAATACAGTATTTAAAAGTAGGTATCTGAATTACCATAGGTGTTACCAACTAGGGATTTGGAAAATTATGCTTGAAAGCAACACGTTAAAACTATGCAATTCATATGCCGACCAAGAATTTTCATAATTTTCATTTTTATTTTTTTACTTGAATTTCGAAAAATGACTGAAACTCGAAAAACGCTGGCGTATACAAAAACAGACGATTCGATTGACATGACTCATAGTGCGGATATCTATTATATATATAGATATACACTAATGTAAAAGATTCGTCTAAACATAGCTCCATAGATATGATGAACCAGTGATCCTTCACCACTACTAGAGCATAGTATATTTAAACATCGCGAGTCCATCCTTGGGATATTCGTGGGTCTCTACGTAATTTAGAAGATTGAATAATACTTCTTTGGATATCAGAATTATACTCAATATTCAAATATTCAATTCATTTGTAATTGAGCACCACATACAAAGTTTAGAGTCACTGGTATAGTTGTCTTTATTCTTATGGTGATGCGCAGTGGTTACTGCGGCCCGCACTATGACGTCCAAACAACAAATGGAGCGTTTGAAATCCCAATTTTTTTCAAAAGCAATTTATTAATTATATTTGGTATTTAGAGACAAATAAATCAATGATTAGGACTATACGCTTTACAACAAATGATAAAATATAACTTTAACTAAAATCCCAGGACCATGAAACTACCCAATTGAAAATTTCCTTACATTAGATTAAAATTTTAAATGTTTTACTTTACAAAAGATAAGATTACTCGTTTTTCAACTATTTTCGAGTTAGAATTTTTAAAATGGTCAGGTATATTCCATCTACTTGAACTTTCTGCCTTCATATTCTATTCTAAATCTAAGTTGGCTTCAACAAACTTCAGATTATCTAATTGAAGTTTGTAAATTTGAATTTTTTGAACAACAAAAATCTTTAATTTACAGTAGATGGTATATTTTTGAAGAAACTAAATATTTAACTTTATTAGAGAAAGCTTTTTAATTATATTGAACGCAAATTATGATTAAAAATAGTCAAAATTACAAATTAAAATACAGTTTAAATTGAATAATCAATTTCACAAATTTATATAATCAAATTTAAGATGAAAATTAGAATATTAAAATACAATTTTGTTAGTCCTGAACAATGGACGTAATTTGAATTTCAATAATAGTAATAATAGTTAATAATCAAAACACTCATCACTATAATAAAATCACACTAATATTAATCCACAACCGACAATGAATAATCGCTTTCTATAATAATAGCAAGATAGAAAGTATGAATTTACAAATTTTTATATAAAATTGCTTAAACGTATGTTGATATTTTTAAATTATATTTATAAAAAAAAATTAACCTTTATTTTCTACTATAATAGTAGAAAGACCTTTGCCCGGAACGACAGTAGTCTTGTACTGCTCAGGAACTGGATATTCAACCTAAAATAAATATATATATTTTCATTAATTATGATTATAAATTTATAGTAGGGTTACTTACATAATCACCATTAGCCTGAGGAACGAGAACATTCATTTCTGATGATTTTGAACTAACAATTTCAACATCTAACGACTGAAAATTCAAATACATTTGACAACCATCAGTTTTATCTATAGATATAGTGGGAACTTTTCCAAGTACCTACATATAATTATAAAAAGACAAAATTGAAAGAAAAAAACATCAAATTACACAATTGAATAGTGAAAATAATTCTCAAACAGACCTGCATTGCGACCGACTGACAATTAATGAATTCTATCGATGAGACAACTGACTCAAATACAACGGAAGTCTTTTTGCATGAATCTAATGTGATGGAATTAATTTTTCCTTTAATTTGAACAGTTGAATCTGTACATCTAAATAAATAAACAACATTATTCATTTCCGCATTGTCAACAACAAGTTGATGATTCCCTTTTTGATACTCCTAAAAATGATTCAATTAATTTATTATATGGATTCATAAAAAATTATTAAAAATATTGTACAATTAGCCATTTTTTGCCATCTCGTTGGAAAGATGGTGGTTTATCAACTGGTACAGATGTTGGTGCTGTACCACGTGATGGTGTTTTGAATGGTGCTGGTCCTTCTCTTAAAGTTGGATTCTTATGTGTTTGCATATCAGCAGTCACTTTCTTCAAATCTATTAAAAAAAATAATAAAACAATTTTAGTTAATTCATCATTAGAAATAACAAAATAGTAATCAAACTTTTTGTTATATTTTCGCCTTGATTAATTTGAGCAAATAAAGCTGATCGATCAGTATCACTATTAAGTTCAACTGTATTAAAATCAATAACAGGTGGTGGTGGTGGTGGACATCCAGGTGGTGGTGGTGGTGGTATAGATGCTGCAGCATTGCCTTTACCAGCCCATATTAAACCTGTAGTATGATATTGTTTAACAAATCCTTGGAGCTCAGTTAATGTTTGTATCCATGCTTTAACCCAATCGACATGTCTTTTATCTTTTTCTTTCCAGTCTTTTAATACACGATTGGTATAAAATTGTCCGGCATCGTTCATTTCTTTTACATAAGGAGCAGGAGCTGGACTCTAACAAAAAAAAAAGTCAACAATAAAAATTCATTAGAAACAAATTAATATTAGATAATAAAATTCAATTAACTTACAATAGTAACCCATCCTAAAGCTGGTATACTTTCACTAATGGCTGATAAATGATTGAAATAAGGTGATGTACGATTTTTCTCACGAAAATCCTGTATTGCACTTATTTGATCGCTAGTTGGTTTCAATAAATTGATTATTTCATTTTGACTAGGTTGTTTGGATTGGCTAGCTAATGTTACATATTGTAATTGTATTTGAAATGCTTTAGCAACTAATTGACTATGTTGTGCAACATCACCACCAATTTGTCGTGATATTTGGACATATTGATTTAATGGTCCTTGGATTATATCAGAAAAACCTTGTACACTCATCATGTTCTCTATTCGTATTTTATCAGTTCTTGAAACACTAAAATTCAATTATATAAAATTTTATTTAATTAAAAAAATATGAATTTTTACAGTAATTGTTCAATAGGAAGGCAAATTTTCTCTAAACGAGTTGCTACTTTCTCTAATCTACAAACCAGCTCTTCTAAATCAGATCGTGGACAAATATCATCAACAGCTATAAAACAAAAATATAATAATATCAAAAATTTGAGAATTCAAATTTAAATTATTTAATAGATACATATCGATAAACATGTGAAACAATATTGTAACTGTAAAACGCTCAATAATAAGAATATAAACAAAATTATAAAGTAAAGTTCGAATTCTAATTTGTGAATGCACATAAAAGAATGTTTTAATTAACAGTTATTGTCCAATTCATAATATACTACTTTTGATCACTTTTGAGTAATTTCTGAATTAACAATTCAGATTCAGACTCAATTCGATTTACGAAGCACTATACAATTAATTGACTATTCATTAAAATAGCTGTATTTTCTATTGTAACAAATTATTAAGCCCAAATCCGGTGTTTTAATGATTTTTGTATATGTAAATACTCAACGGAAATTCGGAAATTCGAAATCTATATTCGGGGGAAAAAAACTATGAGAAACAACCACAAATCAACTAATTTACATTTAAAAAAAGCTCATCCATCGAGTGGTGATAATTTTAGATTTTGATATTAGACATTCGGTATAATCAGTTATTATTAATCGGAACAATAATTTACTATTAAAAGGTTAAATTTGTTGAGAAAAAGCTGTTAATATACCAATCTAATAATGACTAGAACAATTAATATAAGAATTTACGCAGGAAAAATCATAGGAAAATAATAATTAGAAACTTACGTTATGTTATTTAACAAAATGACGAAAAATCCGTGTAAATAAGATGGTTTAATATATTAAACTGAAAATAAATTGGATTAAGATGACTGTTGGATATATTTTTGGATTGCGTTGGCAAATGCTTTTCGATATTTCGACAAATGTTACGTTAACTCGAAAATAATAATTTCAACATTATTTTGGAATAGATTTATAAGTATTTATTGTACATATATCATTAAATTTGATTTGATTGAAATATTATACGTATCTTTTTCGTTACCGGATATAACAAATTTCCTGTTTCATTTCAATTTAATTAATAAATAACTGATGTATCGGAAAATTCCCAGATATAATTAACTATCTAGTTTTTTTTACCTCCTGCTATTGTCGGTCCAAATGGATCAAATTTAACTTTACGATCATCAACGTGTTGTGTTAAATCTAATATTTCAGAAAATAAACGATGTCGTCTTAATGCTAATTCATCTTTACCAACTGGTGTTGCTGGTGGTGTTGTTGGTATATCATTTATATCATCCATTGTATTATCAGATGAATTTCTAAACCATTTTGGTAATTGTTGTATATTATTATTTTTATAAAATGTACCAAGATTTGGTGCTAATTTTATTGTTGGATTAACACCTTCACAAAATACTTCATCATCATTATCATCCGATATAATTAAATCAATTTTATCTGATAATGTAGAATGTCGTTTTGGCAATAGTGATTTGTTAATTTCAATATTTTCATTTTTAACTATTCTATCTAATATAGGTACTTCGTTATTAATTTGTTCATCTTTGGTGATAGTTACTTTATCACACTTTATATTATCTTTATCAGTTTTCATTTGTTGATTACTTGTTTCATTTTTACACCAACAACAACAACACTTTGAGAACATTTGGATTAAATAACATTTTTTTTTTCAAATTGTTCTTATGTTGTCAATATTAAATAGAAAATAAGATTATTAGGATAGTACTGAATTAAATCTAATTGTAACAACCACGATACTGTTTCTGGGACACCAAACGAAGCGCAGGTACGTGCGCTGTGAAGGCCGCGCCCTTATCGCCAAAAAGAGACCTCCTTATCCGCAATAACAATCCCTTTCATTAATATCAACATTATTCCGATTAGAAATAAGAAGAATTATATATAACAATTTGGAAATCCCAAATCTAATCATCAATAGACATTTTTATTTGAGTAAGTTATAATACCAAATTTAAGAAGGATACAAAATTCACGAAAGCGGGAAATTTTCAATAGCCACGTGGTTCGTTTTCTTTCAAATAAACAAAAACCTAAGTTCTAATTTTCTATGATAAAAACTCAATTTGTTTCATTCATCTTGTAAACAATTATATTATAGATATCTATCCAGTTATACATATTATGTATACTATTATGCAAACTTCCTTTTATGGAGTGAAATGACTCACCTTATATAGAAAAACTTCTAATTTAATTTTTACAATTCCAATTAGAATTATTATTATGAGCTCTATTATTTTAGTAAAAATACAGGAATCAAAATTTTAATGTATAATAATGGTTGACATTTAAAAACATTATTCATTTGTTTCTAATGCCAACTTTAATTCCATAGTAAAAAATATATATATGTATAATATATATTCGGTCAATACATTTACGAAAAAAAAATCATTTTCACAATAAATTTTGTTCAAAATGATTCATAACAGAACGCATCGTAAATTATTAACTTAAAATATTGATATCTAACAAACCCTAAATGCCGGTAAATATTCCAACCAATTAACAATATTGTTTAGTTCAACCTGTAGGACTTTGAAACAGATTTTATACCAATTATTAACTCACCTGAACATAATAATTAAATATCGTACATCAATTAAATTAAGTTTTATTTTAATAATTACTTTTAACCAAAAAAACAAGCAAATAAACACTGGGCGGTTACCACCACTACTGCCATTCGCTTATATCAAAGAAAAATGCATATTTTTATCACGTTAACATTTACATCTCATTTTATCTCATACTACTACTCTATTTCCTATTTCAATCATATACGTGTCCGGTGACTAAAATATGCCACGAATGAATCACCATGACATCATACTTAGTCACCATAAGATGGCGCTATAAGAACAATACTTTAAGATTGATAAAATAGTTATGATTCAGCTTATCATTAAATAAATGTGATTTTTTTACAATTGATATTGATTTGCAAATAATACAAAGCCGTTAGATTGACTTATAATTATTATTCGAGATTATTTTAATTAAGGCACCTTTATAATGCCATCTCGTTTTAATACCTTGAACCAATTAGGAAAATGCCGGTTAATTTAAAAAAAAAACCTAACCAAAGAAACAGATACAAAAAACTTTATTTTTAATTGAAAACACAAATTATAAAAAAATATATAAACTACGTTATGAAATAATTCAACAATGAATCTATAAAATACACATTTTATAAACTCGTAACATCTTTTTTAATTATTCTAAATACATCAACAAATTCGTAGACCATCTTTAATTTTATTAAAGATATTAATCAATTAAGGACTGAAAAACTAATACAACTCACAGCCAAATTAAGTGAGATATTTGTGCTCTTTTTCTATTTTATTTATTATATTGAATAAATTTTAGTGCTTGTTGTTTAGTGTTTTGTTTTGTTCAATTTTTTGTTGTATAGTAGTTGAAGCAATAATTTTGTAGCCAACAATTGCTGAACCAAATTATGATAATTTCAACCAATATAAACTAAATTTCCCATTAATTTTGTTTTTTTTATGGTTATGTTTATGATAATTCACCAATTGGGGCATTTTTCAGCCATAAATCGTGGAGAAAATTATATAGACGATCACTAACCGCAACCTATGAATGAATAAATAAATAAATAAAATGAATGAATACGACCAAATGAAAAAATATATA